>JBAMBO010003847.1:0-27031 GCA_037044535.1 Lordiphosa magnipectinata
AATTTAATAATTGCTCCACTCATTTCATAATTGTTTCAAGTATTATCAAGTACGACTCCTGCTGGCGACACTTTCTGAATGGGCGTCTTCTTGCGGCCTGGGTGTATATCCGAAAAAGACGGAACTAGTTCTCTTCACACGAAGATAAAAATTTCCGGATCTTATCCCTCCCAAACTAAACAATATAAGTTTGGAAATCAAAAACACGGTCAAGTACCTGGGCGTCGTACTGGACAGGAAACTACTCAGGCACGACAATATTTCTAAGCGAGTAAAGAAGACATCCATTGCCCTCTTCTCAAGTAAGCAGGCGATAGGCCGTAAATGGCTATACACAGCAGCCATTGTACGTCCCATTCTGCTCTTTGGAGTTCTAATATGGTGACCAGCACTCGGGAAACCGTCAGTACAGAGCACAAGGTACAGAGAAGTGCTGAAATATGTATGAGCGGCGCCCTCCGAATCCCAACGAAAGCCGTAAACACCATATTTCATATTCTTCCTTCAGACTTGATGTTTGAACAGCTAGCGAGCATTACAGCCCTGAGATTAAAAGAGTCTGAAGCCTGGAACGCGGGTAACCCAGGACACTCAACTATACTAAAACGTCTCCTCCCGGAGAAGAGCTTGATTGGAATGCCCTTAGCCTCATACTAGCTAATCACAAGGAATGAAACCTGGCGCCTGGCTACGGAACGATGTAATAATCTTCCGTTTTGCGCTGTAGCTAGGGTCAAGTGGCCCTCGTTTAACCTGAAACGAACCAATAGTCTTTTACGCCAAAGTAGACAAAGCATCTCACATCTGGTTGGGGCCCTTACGGATCACTGCCTCATCGGCAGGCATGCAGCACGATTAGGCGTCGCTCACAACGAATTCTGTAGAAGCTGCAAGTGTGAGGAAGAGGAGGAGACATTACTGCATCTTCTTTGCCATTGCCCAGCTCTTAGTAGAAGGAGACTCAAAACACTTGGTCACCCCTTTCTACTCAACCTCTTGGAAGTGTCCGAGATATAGATTCCGTCTCTACTGAAATTTTTAAAGTTGTCACAATGGTTCAGTCGGGAGGAACCGCCAATGGCTTAAATAGGGAATTATATGGTATCGCAATGGGCCTATCTTGGCCTAAGTGTAGGGACAGTCTTACTGTTCTGTACAGAATATGAAAACCCACGTGGGATATCGAAATTTCTAAATCTGAATTTAACACAAGCAAATCGGAAGGAATTATTTTTCCAAGATGGATCTCGAATTTTAATGAATTTACAAAAAATAAATTACTTGGCATTATCCATGGCTCATTTTTAAAAGATTTTTAAGGTTTGTTTTATTTCTCTTAAGTTATTTGTGTGTGAAAATTATATTTTGAAACAGCTTTAGACTCTTTTCCACACCAATCCTATGAACAATATTGGAGTTTAAGCTAAGCAATACACTTAATACTGAGCAACAGCAGCACCGGCTTTACACACAGTTTGTGTGGCGCCACATTTAAAAGCTATCAGTCAAATATATATTACAGTAGGGCTCATAGGGCTACATCATTCTAGTAGTCTTTGAAGCAAACCTCACTCTTTCTGGAAGTTTAAACACATATCTCAAATCATCACACAAAAAATTACTTCAAGCTGTAAGACAATAAATAACTTACAAATTTTACATTTTCCGCACACACATTCTTACAAACACATGGATCGACCACGGACACCATCTCAGGCGCAACCTGAACACATTAAGACAACAGTCCTCCTAGACTGGATCAATGATATGATACAAACCGATTACAGGACATTACTGCAGTTGCGCAATGGATCCGCCTGGTGTTTACTCATGCATCGAATCCATCCCGGCAGCATACACATGCAGTTGGTAATTCATAATGATGGAAATGCATCGAATTGGATTAAGAACTATCAAGTGCTCCGAGCCTCGCTGAAGATGTTGCAGATCGAGTTCGATTTTCAACAACAGAAGGTAATGGATGGGAAGTATAGGCACATTGTACGCATGGTACATTTCTTTATGGACCTCTATCGGCAAAAACTAAGGACAGGGAATAAGAACCGCATATGCCAAGAGAATTCCTGCAAACCAATGACTGAAGAAGAAAAGCTTCAGGATTTGAGGGAGCGATTTGATGCTGTGCTCAGAGGGGAGGTAAAGTCATTGCCGAGAGATCAATTACCCGCGGAGATGACCTTTGAGAACTGCCATTTGTTGTTTGAAACTCTTCCGCAAGAAGAGCGAGAGCGGGCATGGAAGCAACAGAAGCGAGAAGAGAAGCAACAGAAGCGGGAACACAAACAACGGAAGCAACAGCAGCGGGAACTGAAGCAACAACAGCGCGCCAAGATGGTGGAGCTGGTGTTCAAAGCTGTGCGCTGGTCACCCACCATACGTCGATTTAATGGGCTACCCAAGCTGGCTTCCCGTCTACGTCAGAGCCTGGGCATACGTCCTGGAGGTGAGGAACTCCAACGTATTCGAAAGCACCAGGCAGAGGAGGAAAAGCAACGCCGGGACGCCTTATTAAGGGAAATAGAAGCAGAAGATAATCTGCGCAGGGTACATGTGAATACCTACCTGCAACTGACACATTGGCAGCATCTCATGGAGTATCTGTGGGAAAATAGTCGTCGACGCCGAAAGGAAAGACGCAGGCAACAACAGCGACAGCAAATGTAATAGAAACAACTGCGATACCCGAGTGCGCCAGCCAACTTCCCCTTTCACCTGTCTTCCCTACTTAATACTAACTCAATGGATGGACCGAATTTAGCATGGTTTCTATTCCGCATCTTCACTTTTTCCTGCGCTTTATTTTATTTAACCTGAAACAGCGACCTCGCGGCTCGCTTTTAACTTTCTTTACTTGTAGTTCCTTGTGGACCCGCAACCAAGACGAGCATAGATGCAGTCGGATTGAGCGATTCGTCGAATGGAAGGGGCTTTCAATAGAAAATTCTGTTTTTGACCCTTATATGCGGAATAAATTAAAAAATAACCGTTCAATTTTGAAAAATCCACTCCCAATGAAGTGCTGGGATAGGTTCAGGGCCAAGCTAAATTTTTGGTCCGATTTAACAGGGCTTTTATATCGTAATCTTGGATTTTTCCTCTGATACGTTCTTTTTGGCTTGTGGGAAAGTCAAAGGGCACGCACATATCCCTCCAGATCACAAGCAAATATATCCATAACAGATGCATCTGAATAAACCCAAGAACGTTCGAGGTAATGGCGCCAATCTAAGAGACGATAAGAGTATAAGCCCAATTTTATGCAAGTAGATGGGTTTCAAGTTTCTTACAGATTTGAAATAGTACTTCATGAAAAATTTAATTGATAGCATACCCTGTAGGGAGACCATATGCCCTTTGCATAGCTCTTTAGAGCTACTACTCTCTTAATTTTACTGCTATAGCATGATGCGGTCATCAATTGCAATATTAATGATTTTCTTAGTACAGCATCATTCATGATGTTCCACACTAAGTAACCAAATACAGAGCCTTGCGGTACTCCGTAATTATAAAAACATTCGTTCTAAATCTACCGAAATCAAGCACATTCGTTGACAAAAGTAGAGCAATCCCGCTTTGAACAGTGACATTTAGTGCTCGCTATATAAACCTAGAAAAAAATAGTTTTAGTCTAAAATAATTTGAAAATGACCGCTATGATGTGAATAGCTGCAGATGTATTGATGTCTTTTAATTGTTTTCTTTGGTCAGAATTTCGATTATTTACTTGGGTAATAAAAGTCTTATAGCACGGCGAACAAAATTTAACCACTATTTCATAAATTGTTAATTTCTTAGGCCGCTCTGATACATAATATGTTAAACGAGAAGGCCAAGCTAACTTCATCTGTGCCGAAGTTTTTGTATCCTTGCAAATGCTGGCTTTGAAATGTCAGAGTTTAAGAACGGTTACATAAAAATCAAAAAATTTTCTAACTAAAACACATTTTCCGACAGATAAACAGATTTCGACCGAATCTGAAACAAAAAAGTTTTTCTCACTAAGACTCATTTTCCGACCGATCGGCCCTATGGCAGCCTAAAGATATAGACACCCGATGTTGATCAACTTTTTCAAATTAGTTTAAAAGCGTTTAATATTAATAATCACCAACCTTAAGAACGATTTGTAAAAATTGGCTCAAACAGCACCTCCAAAGGAGGGCCAGGGCCAAGCTTCTCTCAATCTCTTGGCGTGTGTGCTTATAATTTTTCCCACAAGAGAAAGGGACTTACAGTTTGACGCCGAATCCGAACGGCAATAGTTAGTCAAAAAAGCTGTGAAATAACTAGCCATGAAAAAGCAAAAATTCTCTAAGACCCATTTTCCGACCGATCGATCCGATTTTGACTAAAATTTGCAAATCTGTTTGAAAGACTATTATATAATATTAATAATGATCGAGCTTGACGCTAACATTGGAAACAAAAAAGTTTTTCTCACTAAGACCCGCTTCACACTGACCGATGGTTCCTATGGCAGCTTTAAGATATAGTCATCCGATCCGGTTGGTTTCGAAATATTAATAGCGTGCAATGATAGTCGGCGATGATTTTATGTAAAAGCTATTCGAATTTGAAAAATAATAATAAAAGACTGCTACTACATAGTATGTAGTACATACATTTTTTTTATTTATTTACCTATTTAAGTTTGACAAGGTTCTGTCAACATTGCAGGGGTCGCTTAAAAAATGACAGTAAATGATTTCTTACATCTAACACAGAAGAGTGAGCAGAGAAAAGATGGTAATACATATAATAGTTAAGACACAAATTTCGGAAAGGTTCATAGTTAGCATAATTTGTTAGGCAAGGCTGTAGATAGATCGGAGAGAAATTTCTGGTAAGACGCAAAGGAAAAGCAAGATTTATTTGGCTTAAGCCGGGTATCCAGCACCGCGGAAACTAAAAATTCCTGGCAAACTTCATATAAAAAAAACTGTGCCAGGAATTTTTAGTTTACCTTTTCGTTGCTTAAGTATCCAGCAACATGAACGAAACCCACAGTTTCTTATCGATAGTTGGCCTATCGATAGCGCGTGTGGATCGAGAGAACAGCTGATACACAGCTCAGGAATATATTGTTTACAATTATTTTGGACGTGATGAGCGAAAATTTGGGGGGAATGCTTTTTTTGTTTTTGTAATAAGGTATCTTGCTGGGGAACCAGCAGCGTTCAAAGATTGGTAGGGGATGGTGCCAAGGGGACACTTATGCCAAATTGCTGAGGCGGCCCGAGAGATGTCCTCCATGGACACAAAGGTCGATGGGATGTCGTAGATTGAGACGACTTCTGAGACTGTTTGTCGCCAGATCAGAGGCAAGTCTATGGGAGTGGGCCACCAGTCGGTCATGATACCTGCCTGATATGTGCATACATATTGATTTGGGCTCTTAATGGCCAAGCGTTCAAATCGCGGTATTTAGTTGTATGCCTCACATACCAGGAACCTCACATAAAAGACTCTAATTTATTGAGGGCAGTGGAGCATTCGGTACCGGGATCCCCTGTTCCAGTAAGGCATGTAAATCAAGGATTTTGGATCGCAACGAAATACCGCTGCGAGGCTTGAGGAGCCAATCGAGCTCCTACGCCTTAGCTGCAACCGTTGCTGCTGAGACACATGGACATTCATGGTCAAGCGGTGGTCCAGAGTCACGCCAAGTTGTTTAACCGCGGTATCCGTATATGGGAATCTTGATCCTAGGAGTCGAGCAACTTATCCGGGTCTCATAGCGATCGTGTTGACTCTTTGAAGAATAACCGCTATGTTCCAGCGGTTTGCCCATCGACTAAAGCCAAGGTACTGATCCGGCCACTGAGTTGACAATCTCCTTAATATTAATGCGAATGTATTTAGGTAATCTTGTTTCCGGCCATGAAAGAATTCATTTGATTGCCTATCATAAACCTATCATATACTAGTATAGAATAAAGCGACACCTACTCCGCGATGCATGCTTCACCGGAAAATATAATTTTTATTTTCTTTACATTTATTTAAATTCAAATAATTAACAGTGCTTAACAGCTGATTATTCAGAGTGACGTTGCTCGTTTTAGGTGCATGGTCACCCTGCTTTAGTTATGTTCCACACACACAAGAAATAATTAGCAAATTCCTGGCAGGAATTTTCCGCAGTGCTGGATACAAGCCTTAACGCTGAAAAGTGTAAATGTATGACTTTCCATCGAACACAGCCGTATTTATACGACTTTTCGATTGATGACAATCCTCTTGAACGCATTTACGAGGTTGATGATTTAGGCGTCCGCTTTGCCAAGTTAAGGCTTGTATCCAGCACTGCGCTCTGTTAAAGGCTTGTATCCAGCACTGCGGAAAATTCCTGCCAGGAATTTGCAATTTATTTCTTGTGTGTGTGGAACATAACTTAAGCAGGGTGACCATGCACCTAAAAGGAGCAAGGTCACTCTGATTAATCAGCTGTTAAGCACTGTTAATGATATGAATTTAAATAAATGTAAAGAAAATAAAAAATAAATATACTGGGTGAAGCATGCATCGCGGAGTAGGTGCTACTTTATTCTATACAAGAGGATGATAGGCCGATAGCTGACCATGACACTTTGCCCGGATGGCGCAAAACATTAATCCAGCATGTTGTTATCTGCACAACTTTAAAATGCTATCATCTTCAAAGTGGTATGACTTCTCGGTTGGTCGCCAATTAAATGAAGTCATTCATTACAAGATACAAGATTACCTATATATTATACATTCGCATTAATATTAAGGATTTTGTCAACTCAGTGGCCGGATCAGTACCTTGGCTGTGGTCGATGGGCAAACCGCTGGAACATAGCCGTTAATCGTTCAAAGAGTCAACACGATCGCTATGTGACCCGGATAAGTTGCTCGACTGCGACTCTCGACCACCGCTTGACCAGGAAAGTCCATGTGACTCAGCAGCTACGGTTGCAGCTAAGGCGTAGGAGCTCTTAGCGGTATTTCGTTGCGAACCATAATCCTTGATAATCATGTCTTACTGGAACAGGGGATCCCGGTATGGGGTACGTCGTGCTTGACTACCCTCAATACTCTAGAGTCTTTTATGTGTCCCTGGTCTCTGGTATGTGAGGCATACAACTAAATACAGCGATAAATACAGACGCTTTGCCATTATGAGCCCAAATCAATATGTATGCACACCAGGCAGGTATCATGATCGACTGGTGGCCCACTCCCATAGACTTGCCTCCGATCTGGCGACAAACAGTCTCAGAAGTCGTCTCAACCTACGACATCCTATCGACCTTTGTGTCCATGGAGGGCATCTCTCGGGCCGGCTCAGCAATTTGGCATAAGTGTCCCCTTGGCACCATCCCCTACCAATCTTTGCACGCTGCTGGTTCCCCAGCAAGATAGCTTATTACAAAAACAAAAAAAGCATTCCCCCCAAATTTTCGCTCATCACGTCCAAAATAATTGTAAACAATATATTCCTGAGCTGTGTATCAGCTGTTCTCTCGATCCACACGCGCTATCGATGGGCCAACTATCGATAAGAAACTGTGGGTTTCGTTTACGAAAAGGTAAACTAAAAATTCCTGGCACAGTTTTTTTTATATGAAGTTTGCCAGGAATTTTTAGTTTCCGCGGTGCTGGATACCCGGCTTTAAGTGGGAGGGAATTAACCGAACACCATGTATGCAGAGAGTTTAAGTCCAATTGAAGAAAGAGAGGTGACAACGGGTCCTTATAGGACAAGCATAGTTTTAGGTCATCAGCGTACATCAAAGCATGCGAATGAAGCAGGACGTGAGGTATGTCGTTAATGAACAAATTAAAAAGTAGAGGTCCAAGATGACTACCCTGAGGTACCCCAGAGAGTACGCTGATGGATTCAGAAAGCGACGAATTAAAACGGACACGCTGGGAACGGTGTGTCAAATAAGCCTTTATCCAGTTAAGAAGGTTTAGAGGAAAAACAAGCAGATACAGTTTGTGAAGGAGGAGATCATGATTGACAGAGTCAAAAGCCTTGCTAAAATCGGTATAAATTACATCAGTCTGCAGTTTATTAATAAAACCCCTATTCACAATAGAAGTAAACTCAAGCAGGTTTGTAGAAACAGAACGCTTTTTCATAAAGCCGTGCTGAGATTGCGAAATAGTTGAGCGACAAGAGTACTATATTTGAGATGTTATGAGCATTTCAAAAAGTTTAGGAATGTCAGATAGTTTTGAGATACACCTGTAATTTGTTACTGACGATTTAGATCCTTTTTTATGAATAGGAATGACAAAAGATTCCTTCCAATCGTTGGGAAACTCACCTAGCTCATGAGATAAGTTAAACAACCTTAAAAGCGGGAAGCATAAAGAATTTGCACAATTTTTAAGCACACAGCTTGGTACATAGTCAGGTCCAGGAGTATAAGATGTTTTAATCGAATGAATACCCGAAAGCAGACTCTCTAAATCCAAAACAGGTGGATGGAAGCTGTTAGAGTGGGTAATAGGATAGGGATACGGATTAATGGTACCAAAACTAGTCGATGAAGCGGAATAGCAACGCTGAAAAAATACTGCGAATAAATTGGCGATGTCAGCATCATTACCAGCAGTCACGTTATCGAGCGAAAGCAATGGAGGAAACTGAGAAGATTTGCGTTTGGAGTTAACGAAGTTATATAACTTTTTGGGGTTTTGCTGAAAGCTTATCTTGCAGCTCAGCAGATAATTATTGTAGCATTCTGAATTATGCAGCAAAAACTTTGAACGGGCCACTGAATATCTAGAGAAATCTAACTGAGAACCGGATTTCTTAAATTTTGTATACAGGCGAGATTTTATATTTTTCAAATTAGACAAGCTTTTTCGTAAACCATGGGGAAGAGCGCGTGCGAGAGGTAGTGTACGAAACTGGTACATGAGCTTTGAATACATTCTAAATAGCCTCATAGATTGACTTGGTGGCTTCCTCAATATGTCGACATGTATCAAGGAAGGACCAATCGCACGTTGACAGTGCATCGTTCAGGGACGTAAAATTTACATTACGAAAGCAGTAAGATTGACTTCGCTGGGTTGAGATCTTAGCGCAGTTAGGCGGCATACATATATGTTATTGCAAAAAATGACAGCAAATGAAATGAACTAATAATTTCGTTTTAAAAATTTCTATTTGACGAACGTGTCGTGTGAGTAATTTTTTTTTCCAAAACTTTAGGACTCTGTCGCGCCCATTTAAAATTAAAATAATAATTAAAAATGTTTGATGTTTACAATTATTAATTATACAACAAATATTAGATTTGGGAATGCTGAGACCTACTTTTTTCCATTTTGCCGTTTTGAGGTCCGATCTAATGTACACGTAAAATGTTTGTTGGCGCCTTCTTTAAGAACCTATCGTGTCGCGCAATTTTAAAAAGTTGTGTTCCTAAAGGTGCCTTATGTAAAGTGCGTGCGTGCATATAGTGCGTTGAAGTTTTTGGTTGCCAAGCCGTGGTCATCAAACGATTACGGTTGTTATTCCATTGCGAATCTCATACTTCGCTTTGTGGGTTATTGTTGACATTGGCATAACTCATAGGTGCAGTGACTAAAAACAGAGTATGTAAAAAGAGTGCGCAGTTGTAAACACTCTATAATAAAAATTTAATTTTAGCTTGAAATGTCCGCGTACATTTTTGATAGCGATTTTTCCCCCTTAGACAGTATTGAGGATCCGGACTTTGCTCCTTCTACAATTAAGTCAGACAGCACATCCACAGAAGAGGAATATTACATCACGTGAAGAATCAGTACCGGTTTTAAATAAACCCTGTTTAAGTACGCCGGCTGATACTCAAAAAATTATTTTTAAACATGAATTTTTTACAGAAGTGGAGAAAGATTGATTACCGTATTATACATATTCTAAAATAGTTCCCTTTTAATATTTATTTTTAGTATTGGGATCAGTCAACTTGTGCTAAGTGTGTGGGAAGTAAACGAGTTATTAGAGGAAGCGGAGGAGTTGACTTCCAATTTCAACAAACATTTGAAAGTTAAGCACACGGAAATATCACAAAATTATGAAAGCTATAGGACAAGAACTACCCTTGGCGACAATGCACAAACTGCTTTTGATGGTTAACTGTTGCACGCAATTGTTGACTCTGCATTGCCATTGCCCATTTCCAATCTGGAACAGAAATCCTTCACTAAACTTTTTGACAATACTGGAATGAAGGTGATGAGCAGGCAAGCAGCGGCTAAGAAATTGGAGGAAAAATATACCATAATGGTTGACAACATCAAAAACCATATTTCTTCTGCAAATTATTTGTGCAGCACAGCTGATATTTGGTCTGGACTCCATCGAAGCTTCCTTGGATACACCATTCATTGGCTCACGGACAATTTGGAAAGCAAATCGGCAGCCTTAACCTTAGCATGCAGAAGAATTTCAACACTGCCTTTGGTTTGAACAGCTCAATCATTGTTTTAACCGTAACTAACTACAGTTCAAATTTCGTTAAGGCGTTTAAGGATTACGGTGTGGAAAAAAAACGTTTTTGAAGATGAAATTGATGACGATTTGCTGAGTGGTTGCCTTAGCATCAGAGATGTTGCAGCCACACTCTGAATTTGCTTACCTCAACTGATTTCGACAAAATTTAAAAAAATGTGCATCCACTTTATATTCAGCTTAAGATGGTAATTATATTGAGTGCTTAATAAGTATTTTTTCTACATACTAGCCACTTGTGGAAACTGTATATAAAAATTGCGGAACACTTGAGATCGTCAATACCCGCTCGAAATCATTGTACGATGCAGTTCAAAAACTGAAACAAAGAATAGTTGAACGAGCTGTGCGATAAGCTGACTTTGTCATATTTTTCTTCTGGAGATGTACAATACCTCAACACGTACAAGTAAACATTGTAAACATATAACAATTAATGCTGAATCAAGCAGCCGATTTACAGTTCCTAAACAGATTTAGAAAAACAATCTAGTTTTCCTTCTATAAATTGAAACATTAACTTTTCTTTTAAACAGGCTATAACTCTGCCAAAGAAGCTCATATAAATGCAAAAGAAATTTTCATAGTTAGAGCATTTGTTGGTCTATATGCTTTGGTTGTTCCAATATAAATTCGACAACCACCATATAACTAGAATTGTCTGACTTTGGAGTCCAATTTAGACACTGTCTGCTATACTTATATAAAGCATTTAATTTCTTACAGATGCATTGAAATGTGCTCTGTGGTAAATAGCTAATTAATCCAGAAATGTATGCCAAGTGTGGCCCCTACAAGTCCTGGAGGGCCAAAAATTCAACAAATTCGTTTTTCCGCTATATCTTGGAAATAAGAACTGATAGAACAAAACCAATGATTCAGTTTTTTTTTAGTGCAATCCATATTACCATAATCAGATCGAAACAGGCCTGCAACAAAAACACTGTTGGGCTAAATTTAAAGTATTAAAACTAATTATTTCGTCATTAATTTGTTTTGCATCCATCAAAATGGATAAGATTGGAAATCATTTGCTGCTATATTCAGCAAGGCGATTTGCCTCATGCTGCGCGAACAAGAAGGCTTCAGTCTTAAATTGCTGCCAGAGATCAAAACAAGCCTCGCGTGAGGCCAAAAACAGAGAGAGCGCTATATAAGACGAACTTAAACTCCAGAGAGATCACTCCTCGATCAGAGCTCAAAGTGTGCAGGTAAGCCATTCAACATCGTAGTACCATAGATTCCCTGTGAGTGCGCCTTGCATCCAACCTCGTGGCTCAGAGTGCGCCCTGCATCTGTCCATACTCCTCACCGCTACCCAGAACACCCTAATCCTCCCTTGGAGTGCGCCTGCATCCAACCTCGTGGCTCAGAGTGCGCCCTGCATCTGTCCAGACCCCTCATCCGCGCCGGGAATACGCCTCATACCCAATCTCGGGGCTCAGAGTACGCCCGCATCTGTGGATACCATTCATCGGTACCAGGAACCTCATAATTCTCGAATGGAGACTACCCCACCGCCTCTAGACCATCATCGGTGCCATCGAAGCCCACCACCCGATCCCCCAGGGTAGCAAGACCCTGGAAAACGGCTCATCGACGGCGGCGATCGTCACGAAGATCATCAAACGCCAAAACCCCCCTGGAACTAAGAAGTGGACAGCACGAGAGCCCCCACGGCGCCCCACCGCAGAGGAAGAAGTAATATAAGTTAGAGCTAAGTTAAGAAAAGATTGAACCCCCTGAATAAAGAATAACATTGGAGACCCGATCGATCCGCACTCGTGTTCTTCTTGGGAGGACTCAAGGGAAATTCGTGTACAGCAACCACCGACTACATAACAAAGAAAAGAAATTTCTGTGACCCCTGGCCCCGGCGAGCTACACCCCGGCCAAAAGTAGCGTTACACACTCCTTTACAGGGACCGTAAATAATGATTATTTATGCATTTGTTATCAAAAAAACTCTTCGAAGTTTTTCAATAGCAATGCACAACCAAATTGAAAATCTTCCGCTACCTTCAGATAATGCGTTGACTGCCGGTGTACTTGCGTTCAGTTCGTATACGTCCGCATGACAGTTTATCCAAAAGCATTGTCGAAATATTCACACCATCCGGTTAAGAGGGGTTGATGAAAATGATAGAAACCTAAAGAAGTCGTATGGTCATGACCATACACAGGCGTTTCGGCTTTAACGATTTAAGGTTGGCCAAATCGGCGTTTGCCTCACGACGGTTTTTAAGCAAAAGGCACTGTGTTAACTTTGGCCAAATCGGCGATTGCCTCACGACGTTTTTAACCAAATCGAAATCTAATATATTTTCGGGATGGCCGTCGGCAATTAATTTATTATTTTTAAAGTTATTGTATATTTGATCGCATATGCAACCATGCCGTACAAAAAAAAAGTACGTCTTACCACCGAAATGAAGAAAACACCGAAAGAAGAGGCGCAAAAGTTCAAGGCAGTGAAGGGTGAGTGTACTAACCAATTTCAGCAGCCACCTTAACATTCTCGCCTGTAGGAATGGCGAATTGGGTGCCGGCCATGCCGAATCATACGGAAGTATTATCCAAATGTGTAAAAAGGAAACAATGAATCAAGTACATGGCACCCCAAGAGTAAGCTGCATTTAAAGAAGCCTCAGGAAAGCAAATGAATGCTTCAATTAAGAGTAAATGTAAAAAAAAAAAAAAAAAAAAAAAAAACAAAAGAATATATTTTCGGGATCGTCGTCGGCAGTTAAAGCAGCTGAAGAACGTACAAAATCTGTTCCCGCACCGGGAATGTTTCAGAAGGTTGACCCTCTTTCGAAAAACAGTAAGAATTAAACAGACAAGATAATTAAACGCAAAAAAAAATAAATAAATAAAAATTCTGGAATTTGCTTGGGTTTGATCTGCCGCACGAAGGTGTTGGCTCGACCGACGGCGCGCAATAAGTGAAGTGCCAGTACGCTGAGGCTCTGCTTTTATAGGCTGCTGGGCGCAGACGCTAGCGACGTCGATAGCTGTGCTGCCGATAACAATGCAATCGAAGTCGCCTATCGTCAGCTGTTGGCCATCGATAGATGGCGCGCGTTAGAATGTGCGCGCGTGTTTTGAATCTTTTATTTAACTAATTCTAGGGAAATTGTAATGTTGGACTTCATATTACTTTTTCGTTCGAGTCGAATTTTAATAATAATAATAATAGTAATAATAATAGTGAGAATGTGTGACTTCAGATAGAAACAATATGCGTCGCAACGTATGGCCAGTTAAGCCAGTGTTGGCCAACGAGAGTGCATCCAAAAAGTGAGAGTGTATTGGTGTGCGAAGGCATTAAAGGCTAGCCAGCGACTGAAGGGTTTTTTGCTCTCTTCTCCTCAGCTTCGGCATGCGGTCGGCTCGTATATGTGTAAATAGCGAAATGTCTTCGCCCCCTGGGGGTACTGGTGACCATCGCTGCTTTAAGCCATTTTCTCGGGCCGCCCTCGCTCTTGCAGCTCTGGATTTACGTAACTCATTAATTCAAATTTATGTAACAAAAAACCGCAGCAAACCGGTTTTGAGCCGAACCAGGTTGAACCCGAAATTAAGACTTGTTTTTTGATCGTGAACAAAACATATTAACTTTTTATAACAATTTGTGTAGGATGAACAAACCCTAAAACTGAAAAGCCGGAGATGGCACCATAGCCTTGTTTGCTTCATTTGCAATAAGCTGCTGCTTTACCAGTGCATTAGTTCAGCCGCCGCAAATCAAAAATGCCTGGGCGCCTTGGCAGCTTATTCAGAGCCCAAGAGAAAATTCTAATAAAGGAAGCGCACAAGAGAGGCTCGTCTTTAAGCAAATCTTTAAAGAAAAGAAAAACAGCAACTGTGAATATCAACAGTTTGAAAATGACAACACAGCTCAGGCATTTTGTAGTCTGAAAAAAAGGCTTAGTAGAAACAACCTTTTTTGTTTTCAATGATTTCGCTCCCAAACTTGTTACTGATTAATAATATATGCAACCATACAATTCTGCGAAGTTTGATAAAAATCGGATGACAATTGCATATAGCTGCCATAGGAACGATGGGCAAAAAAGTAGTTCTAGTGAGAAAAACTTTTTTGTTTTTAATGGTAGCGTCTTTATACCTTTAAGTTATGAATATTATCGGTTTCCACACAATTTTGGGGAGTCAAAATATATCTCCTAGCTGCAATATAAAACGAGAGCGTAAGTTAAAGTCGGCTCTAACCGACTTCGATATACCCGTTACTCATGGAAACAAATGTTTAATAGCCTTCCTGTATGCCTGAGATGGGGCAGCCGGAAAGTATGCAACATTTTTTTAACTCGACTATTTATCATCCGATCTTGATGAAAATTGGAGGGCTTATAGATGTTGCAAATATAAATGTAAGTTTTAAATTTGATACCTCAAAAATTGTGGGAGTTATTCAACATTTTTTATTGTGGGGGCGGGGGTGGGCGTGGCAAAAATTTGAAATAAACTTGATCTGCGTGCAGACAATAGGAGTCTACATTTCAAAATTGGTTGCTCTAGCTCTTCTAGTCTCTGAGATCTAGGTGTTCATACAGACAGACGGACGGACGGACAGACGGTCAGACGGACAGACGGACATGGCTATATCGACTCGGCTGTTGATGCTGATCAAGAATATAGATACTTTATATGGTCGGAAATGATTCCTTCTGCCTGTTACATACATTTGCACGACTTTAGTATACCCTTTTACTCTACGAGTAACGGGTATAAAAACTGGCAAGCGAATGGTCAATATATTGGCGCCATCTATTGCTGAGTTTGGGAAAAATCGCTAAGAATGTTTAGCGAAAATCATTGATTCCTTTTTTTTTATTAGTTAAAGCTTACATTGTCATATTGTGCGTTTTCCAAATTTTTCCCTCAGTAAGGTTTTAAAACAAGATAGAAATGGCGGGAAAAAAGCTGATTTGGCAACACTGCTAAGTGGCGTCTTGTGTTTTGCAAAATGGCTGCTCCGGCCAATCAAGATATCGTTATCGATTCAATTAATGACGCAATAATTAGTTTTAATACTTTAAATTTAGCCCAACAGTGTTTTTGTGATTATGTTAATATGGATTGCACTAAACAAAACTGAATCATTGGTTTTGTTCTATCAGTTCTTATTTCCAAGATATAGCGGAAAACCGAATTTGTTGAATTTTTGGCACTCCAGGACTTATAGGGGCCACACTTGGCATAAATTTCTGGATTTATTAGCTATTTACCACAGAGCACATTTCAATGCATCTTTAAGAAATTAAATGCGCCATATAAGTATATCAGACAGTGTCTAAATTGGAGTCCAAAGTCAGACAATTCTAGTTATATGGCGGTTATATGGTGGTTGTCGAATTTATATTGGAACAACCAAAGCATATAGACCAACAAATGCGCTATGAAAACATTTTTTGCATTTATATGAGCTTCTTTGGCAGAGTTGTAGCCTGTTTAAAAGAAAAGTTAATGTTTCCATTTATAGAAGGAAAACTAGATTGTCTTTCTAAATCTGTTTAGGAACTGTAAATCGGCTGCTTGATTCAGCATTAATTGTTATATGTTTACAATGTTTACTTGTACGTGTTGAGGTACTGTAAATATCCAGGAGAAAGATATGACAAAGTCAGCTTATCGCACAGCTCGTTCAACTATTCTTTGTTTCAGTTTTTGAACTGCATCGTACAATGATTTCGAGCGGGTAACAACGGGAAAAGCATTGACGATCTCAAGTGTTCCGCAATTTTCATATACAGTTTCCACAAGTGGCTAGTATGTAGAAAAAATACACATTAAACACTCAATATAATTCCCATCTTATGCTGAATACTAAGTGGGTGCACATTATTTAAAATTTTATCGAAATCAGTTGAGGCAAGCAAATTCAGAGTGTGGCTGCAACATCTCTGATGCTAAGGCAACCACTCGGCAACTAGTCATCAATTTCATCTTCAAAAACGTTTTTTTCCACACCGTAATCCTTAAACGCCCTTACGAAATTTGAACTGTAGTTAGTTACGGTTAAAACAAAGATTGAGCTGTTCAAACCAAAGGCAGTGTTGAAATTCTTCTGCATGCTAAGGTTAAGGCTGCCGACTTGCGTTCCAAATTGTCCGTGGGCCAATGCTTGGTGTATCCAAGGATGCTTCGATGGAGTCCAGACCAAATATCAGCTGTGGTGCAAAAATAATTTGCAGAAGAAATGTGGTTTTTGATGTTGTCAACCATTATGGTATATTTTTCCCCGAATTTCTTAGCCGCTGTTTGCCTGCTCATCACCTTCATGCCAGTATTGTCAAAAAGTTCAATGAAGGATTTCTTTTCCAGAATGGAAATGGGCAATGGCAATGCAGAGTTAACAATTGCGTGCAACAGTTTACCATCAAAAGTAGTTTGTGCATTGTCGCCAAAGGTAGTTCTTGTCCTATAGCTTTTATAATTTTGTGATATTTCCGTGTGCTTAACTTTCAAATGTTTGTTGAAATTGGAAGTCAACTCCTCCGCTTCCTCTAATAACTCGTTTACTTCCCACACACTTAGCACAAGTTGACTGATCTCAATACTAAAAATACATATTTAAAGGGAACTATTTTAGAATATGTATAGTACGGTAATCAATCTTTCTCCACTTCTGTAAAGAATTCATGTTTAAAAATAGATTTTTGAGTATCAGACGGCGTACTTAAACAGGGTTTATTTAAAACCGGTACTGGTTCTTCACGTGATGTAATACTCCTCTTCTGTAGATGTGCTGTCTGGCTTAATTGTAGAACGAGCAAAGTCCGGATCCTCAATACTGTCGTAGGCGGAAAAATCGCTATCAAAAATGTACGCGGACATTTCAAGCTAAAATTAAATTTTTATATAGAGTGTTTACAAATGCGCACTCTTTTTACATACTCTGTTTTTAGTCACTGCACCTATGAGTTATGCCAAAATCAACAATAACCCACAAAGCGAAGAATGAGATTCGCTAATGGAACATCAACCGTAAGCGTTTGATGACCACGGCTTGGCAACCAAAAACTCAAACGCACTATATGCATGCACGCACTTTACATAAGGCACCTTGAGGAACACAACTTTTTATACCCTGTTCCCATTAAAAATGGGAAAAGGGGATCATGAAGTTGTGCAAATGTATGTAACAGCCAGAAGGAAGCTTCTCCGACCCTATAAAGTATATATATTCTTGATCAGCATCAACAGCCGAGTCGATACAGCCATGTCCGTCTGTCCGTCTGTTTGTATGAACGCGTCGATCTCAAAGACCATAAGAGATAGAGACACATTTTTTGCATGCACATAAGTGTATACCGTACCCAGTTCAAGTTTGTTTCAGATTTGGAAAATTCCCTCCCCCCTTAAACAGCAAAAACTGTCACAGTCACAATTTTAAAGTTAGAACCTGGTGGCTTAATATATACCATCTTAGGCCTTATATCTAACTACTCTCCAAAGGAAAATAAGATACGAGCCAAAACACAAAAGTTATTAAGCAATATATAGTTATCCGATATTCATCAATCTTGGTGGAATTATGTAAAATCATAGAAAACTGAAAAATGCGAGGTTTGGGGGCGTTTGCATAGAAAACAAAAAAGTTTTTTTCACTAAAACTAGTTTTTTGACCGATCGTTCCTTTGGCAGCTATATGCTATAGTCATCCGATCCAAAAGGCTTTGTGCAAAGTTTGGTTAAGATAGCTTTTAAACTGAGGGAGGAGATAGCATAGAAACAGACGGACGGACGGACGGACATGGCTATATCAACTCAGCTCGTCATGCTGATCAAGAATATATATACTTTATGTGGTCGGAGATGCTTCCTTCCTTACCCTCTACAAGGGTATAACGAGTGAGAAAGTCGGTCAAGCCCGACTATAACATACTCTGTTCCAGTTCATTCGCCCCCGAGTATAATATTATAATACATCCAAGGAGTCACGCGTTTATCGTGCAATATTTTTATTATACGCTCATCTCTAAGGATCTCTCTCTCTCTCTCTCATTATGATTGCCTTTGTTCAATGGAAAGTTGTGGTGATGGGTGGGGTGGTGCGGGGTGTTAACTGGCCGTTTTTTGCTCATAACTTGAGTATCGTTCATCCGATCTTTATAATTCCTTCAGCAAATCGATAAATTATTTTGATAACTAGATGGTACAAACCATCTATCATAAAAACTGTACGAGATATGAGGTTTTTTCCAAATTTCGGTGGCGGGAGTGGGCTTGGCAAAAATTGAAAATAAACTTGATCTGCCTGCAAGTATAAGAAATATATGCCCCATACATGTCAAACCTCAATCTCTTATCATCTCTGAGATCTGTTCGTTCATACAGACGGACGGACGGGCGGACGGGCGGACGGACAGACGGACATGGCTATATCGACTCGGCTGTTGACGCTGATCAAGAATATATATACTTTATTGGGCCGGAGATGATTCCTTCTGGCTGTTACATACTTTTGCACAAACTTAATATACTCTGCGTACCTTTGGTAGAGTATAACAACAAAATACTATGCCCCTAAGGAGACTTCATCCCACGACCGACGTTTTCCAAGCGAATGTCCAGCCACCAGGCTACAGGCCTTGTTGCTGGCAGAGCGGCAAAGTGCCAACTGCTTACATTCTTAACTATGATTTGAACGCCAGGTCTTGCTTATGCCATATAGTCGAGTGAGCTAAGGCGCCGTCCTCCGTGTGTTGTTCAATCATCGAGGTCCCGAGTTCTCAAGTCCCAGTAAGTAAAACAAAACTGTGGAATGCTATCGAAAAATCATTCACAGCTTAGGAAAAAGTGGGTGGTGTTGCTGGTGTGGTCTGGTCGGTGGTTGTGTCATTTCATTTATTAGCATAAAATACTTACCGACGGAATTTCATTCAGATCGTCCCAGATAGAGCTTTCAAACCAAGAATTTCATTCTGAAAGTATTAAAAATAACATTTGGCATTGAACACTAACCCGCAACCCATTTCCCACAGTTCGCCGTGGTCTCCTCAATTCCGGGAAATCAACATTACAAATTATTTCGCATCCTATCCCTACAAACCGAGTTTCAACTAAATCGAGTGTACCATTGGAAATCACGTCTCAAATTATTCCGCATACCATCCTTACAAAATATTGGGAAAGCTGAAAAAGTTCGGGTTGCTTAAAAAACAACATAGTTGGTGCATGTCGACCAGATCGGATAGAATCGATTCTCATTTTTAATATGCACACCTTTATAATTTAGTCTCGTGTTTGTTAGTGTGCAGCATCGAATTTGGCATTAGTCGAAGCTCATCTTAGTCATTAAAGAGTTAACAACTGATTTAGAAGGTTCATATCACCTGATCAGTTTCCTTCCAACCTTCGTCGTGAATTGTATCAACTTTGAATCATTGTATTGAGATTTTATTGAGTGCTACAGCTTCAAACAAAAAAAAACATGCATAAGTACGAATACAACGGGTAGATCTACGATCTGGCCCTGAGGTACATATGTGGGTGCAAATGTGACACTGTTCCTGCAGCGGATGCGTCAAGATCAGCCCCTCCAGCACCTGCTGGTAGGTATTCATTCAGATTCAGGCTGAAGGCGGCAGGAAAGTGCTTATCCTTGGCCTCGCGATTGATGCGATAGCTGCTACGATAGGCAGCCGCCGGCGATATGGCACTGGCATAGTTGTGCAATGATCCATAGTGCAGACCTATGCCAGAGTTGGCTGGCAGAGCACTCAACAAAGCCGTGGTTCGAGCCGTGTAGTCCGGCTGAGCGCCCGTTTACGGACTCAGTGCGGCGGGAGCGGGAGGAACATTAAGCCCACCGCCTCCGGCCGAGGCTGCAGCCGCAGCCAGATAGGGACTGATGGGCACAATTATCGGGCGCGTGGGTATCAATTGAAGGTACTGCACAGTCGCGCTGCCATCCTGCAGAGCTTGAGCCGGGAGGTACTGCATCAGCATAGGTGTGGATGGCAGGCTGCTCACACTCGGAGTGCCCGCTGTTTGCATGGGCGTAAAATTCGTTTCCATTTCGGGCATCTTATAGGAGGGCTTAAAGCCCGGATCGGAGGTGGGCTGCGCCTGGGCTTGGCCCGGTGCCGACCCTAGGCTGTCATAGCTGCTGGCATAGACGCTCAGTGAATTGAGATGTGTATCCTTTCAATTGCTGCACTTGCACACTGTTGGCCGAATTGGTTGACTTGTTGGGTAACTCGGGACTGGAGACAGGCACGGAAGAGATGAGCAGAGGCCACATGAGGAGCTGGGCCACCAACAGCTGAAAATGGAGATGGCGCTGCATCTGCGGATGGAATAAAATATAAATCTATATTAAAACTGTATAATATAAATAGGATTTCGATTAATCAACAAGATTTCGCTGGGATATGTGTTTTCTCCTTTATATATCTAGTGCAGTGAAGGTCACCGGTTCTCCCCAGGGACCGAAGACATTTCGCTATTTACACATACACGAGCCGAACGCAACAAGCCTGCATTCGCTCGCTAGCCTTTGATCACAGATGAGAGAAGGGCAGATAGTACCTTTGCGCAGTCCCTCTTCTCTGTTTGCTGCGCTGCTACGGCGCTCAGGTTCGATCCTCGCACTGTCTTGCTCTGTCGAAGTTGCACCATATCATGGCTGTTGGGTGGGAGTGCAACAGGGTTCAATTTGAGACGAAGACGGTTCGAGTTCGTGACGAAGACGGTTGCAGTTGCAAACAGAACTTGGTTCGACAGAGCAAACGTATAGTCTAGATTTAGATGGTCGTTGCTTCGATGCGGTCAGATCGAAGATGGTTCACGGCGCTTTATTTTCGCACACCAATACACTCTCACTTTTTGGCCTCGCTCTCGTTGACCAACGCTGATCTAGTGCCCATCTCGTTTGGACCAGTGGCTTGCGAGGAGTAAAATGTAGGCAATTTCACTCGGAATTGGTTTACTTTTTTAAAAACGTTGTGGAACTGAGAACATGCCTGTTTGCCTCATTTTAAATGAAATTTCAAATTCCGGAAGAGCGTAATGAAGAAACAGCAGAGTTAGCTAGTAATAATCTCTTTCGTTAGATTAAGCTCTTTATCAAAGGCTAGTTTTTCAAGAGAACTTTGCTCTAGATGTGGGTTTAAATATTTGTTTTTGTTTGTCTGTGTTAAATTGCGTGCGTTACTAACATATCAGAATCAACTATCATTTATAATTTGAGTGAATCCACAGTGAACAGTCGAACAATGGTTAGGATTCTTGCTAAGCAAAAAAACGGACTGAATATTTGTCATATAAATGCACAAAGTCTTACTGGCAAAATATATGAGTTTAGGTATTTGTTTGTTAATTCAAATGTTGATATTATTTGTGTGTCAGAAACATGGTTCGTCCCTCAGCTAAGTGATGTCTTAATTACATGCGATGGATTTGAAATACACAGATCAGACAGACAAAGCCACGCGGGAGGAGTTGCAATATTCGTTAGTAAAAAAACTTAAAGCTAAAGTGGTATGCAAACAACCGCCGGAAAGTGCCATAGAATATCTGTTTCTGCAAGTAGCCGGTCAGGGAATTCCAACAACTCTGCATCTATAGACCGCATCGTTCTATTGATTTCTCAGATGTGATTGAATTAACCTGTTTACTGACATAACAATAACTGTATATCTTAATAACAATATGCTAACGGAACGACATTTGTTATCCGAAATGTTTTTCTTAGGCTTAAAACTAGTCAATTCCTCTCTGCCCACGCATTTCTCTGATACGACTGATACCCTGCTCGACGTTTTCTTTGTCAGTGATGTCGATAAAATTCTTCTTTATGACCAGATTGCAGTACCAATTTTTTCTAAACATGACCTTATATTCCTAACATATGACTTAAATCCCTCTCAAATCGACGCAACCGTATGGTATAGGGACTTCAAAAACATTGACAGAATGATACTAATTGACCATTTAGACCAGTGTGACTGGAACTCAATAAATTCATTTATAGATGTTAATTCCCAATTAATCACAATTAATCACAGACATAATCCTTGGTTCACGCGGGATATTTCAATAAAAATTGCTGAACGAGACGCTGCCTATAAAAAGTGGAAAAGGTATAAGACTCCTGAGCACTATCAGCGTTTTAGAACACTCAGAAGCCTAGTAAACCAAATGATTTTAAACCAAAGTGCAATATCTATCTACCAATCAAAAATGGGGGGAGCTGAAAAAATTGGGAGTCGGAAAGACAGTTACCTCCAAGAAAATCGCAGCTGATGTAAATGAGCTTAACCTAAAGTTTGTGCAATCGAATGTACCTGAAGCTATTAGTAATCCCTACCTAGATGTTGTAGTTAATAATACCTGTGATAGTAGCTTGAATGCGTCCTTAAAATTAAGTCGAATGCTGTTGGGTTGGATGATATGCATCCTAAATTCTTTAAGCTTTTTTTTACCAAAAATTATTAATCATGTAACATATATCTGCAACACTGCGTTTACAACTTCGACTTTACCGGAAAATTGGAAAATAGCCAAGATTGTTCTATTACCAAAGGCAAAACGACGAATATAGACCGATATCCATTCTTCCTTTCATGTCTAAAGTATTTGAGCATCCTATGTTACAGCAGATTAGTAAATGTTTAAGCCTAAATCCAATGTTAAGTAATATGCAATCCGGTTTCCGGAAGCACAGAAGTTGTATCACGGCATTAATAAAGGTCACTGAAGATATTCGTAAGCAAGTTAATAACAGTCAGGTAACATTTCTGACATTACTTGACTTTAGTAAAGCCTTCCATACGGTAAACCATGAAATTTTATGTACCAAACAAGCCAACATTTTTTAATTTCTCAGCAACTGCCATCAAACTTATCTCTTCGTACCTATATGGAAGACGACAGACGGTGATTACCGATCTTGAGAAGTCAGCAGTTTTGTCTCTAAGACGTGGTATACCTCAAGGGTCAATTCTTGGTCCACTTTTGTTCTCAATGTATGTAAAGGATCTCCCTGTTTCATTGTCTAACTGTCATTTTCACATGTATGCATGTATAGATAAAGAATGTGGTTGCTTAATGAAACACGACTCCTTATCACTCAAACGCTCCACTAATAGGCATTATACTCGCCGTTAAATGTGATTCCCTTTTCGAAAGAATCAATGAAGAATATTCTACAAGCATCCCAAAATACAGGCGTCATAACCTTTCCTGTGGGTGCCACTGTCTCTATACATATTGGAGTCAATTCTTCCTTTAATACTCTGTACGATATATCAACTTTACACTACTCAGCCGGGTCGAAATAGCCATGTCCGTCTGTCTGTCCGTATGAACAAACAGATCTCACAGATGTTAAGAGATAGTGGCTCGATATTTATGGTACAAATACTTCTTATTCTTACTGGCAGATCGAGTTTATTTTCAATTTTACTCACGCACTCCCCTCCAATTTGGAAAAGAGGCATATCGCCCACAGTTTTGTAGATAGTTGGCTTCAACACATACTTAGTAATCAGCATTTTTTATCGATCTGGAATGGTAAACATCGGATGAACGATTATGAGCAAATGAAAGTTTGCTTTCTGCTGCTACTGCAGCAACAAAATTCATATTGAGCATACACTTCCGCAGGTGCAGAGTATGACTGACTTATTTTGACAGTTCCATTATCTAAAACCTCGACCATATTCCTTTGAATCATCTTCAAACATTTAATTGAAACTGCAAATTTTTCGAAGTGTGTTTCAGGAGTTTGGGAGGTCATTGACTTATGGTGCAGTTTGAAAAATCCAAATCCGTGTTCTGCAGTCCTTCTATAGTTAGGTTAAATGGCTGAGAGTGACAAGTCACTTCCTCACTTAGGCCACAGTGGGCAAATAGCAATACCATAGCTCATATAGCGCACTTTTTCATTGTAAGTTTATATTTATAAATATTTTAAGTTCATCACTCCACGGTACACCAAAAATATCCATTACACAACAAGAAAGAAAATCGGTTAAGCCCGACTATAGTATACTCTGTATCCCCCAAAATTGGGTTATATCTGATCAATATATCTGAATAATTTTCCAAATCTGAAACAAACTTGAACTGGGTACGGTATACACCTATGTGCATGCAAAAATTTGTGTCTCTATCTCTTATGGTCTTTGAGATCAACGCGTTCATACAGACAGACGGACATGGCTATATCGACTCGGCTGTTGATGCTGATCAAGAATATATATATACTTTATAGGGTCGGAGAAGCTTCCTTCTGGCTGTTACATACATTTGCACAACTTCATGATCCCTTTTTCCCATTTTTAATGGGAACAGGGTATAAAGTGAAGTGCTGCCCATGAATGTTTCGGTTAAAGGTTCCGATACGGTACCCGGATTTTTATTTTGTTATACCGGTATAATTTGTTTAAGTATTAGAAATATTAGATTCTGAGATAAATATAATTCATTTTAGATTTGATTTAACAGTTTAGTCGCAGTTTCCGAGAAATTATAAATATTGCTCAGCTTGGTACAAAGAATATCGTGATTGACAGTATCAAAAGCTTTACTGTGATCAAGAAGTGTTAAAAATGTAACAATATTTATTAAGGCTGTTGTACAGCTACGCTTTTTCCGGAATCCAGACTGTTGGTCGCACAATAGCATATTTGAAGTGAGATATGTCTGAACTTGTATTGCCATTAAATGCTCGAAGACTTTTGATAGAAACGGAAGAATCGATATGGGTCTAAATTGCCCATTGGTTTTTGGAATTGGGAGGATTTTGGCTCGCTTCCACATTTCAGGAAAAGATGAAGTCATAATTATAGTATTAAGGATGTGCGTTAGGTGATCTAATAAGAATGGAAAAAGTAGTCTAACAAACTTTGGACTAATATTGTCAAAACGGGCTACATTGGACTTCACCATAAGAATACTTTTTAAAACATCACAAGGACTAACATTTACAAAACTAAACATATTATCACAGATAGATAGAGCACACAGGTACGAATTGCATGGTGCATCATGTACTTGAGTTTGAACGAATTGATCTTTTAGGCTATTTACATCAATATTTATACTTGGCTCTGACTTTTTAGAAAAGACTCCACACTTTTTAAGCTCTTTTCAAGTTTTTCCAGACGATATGGCTCCCGTAAACTTTATATTATAATACTCACGCTTAGCATGATACATTGCAGTTCTTACACAGAAAAAAAAAATGCCGGGAATTTGTTAAGCCTAAAAAGTGTGATTTTATCCCGACAGTAGGATTAAATTTTTAAGTACGAGTGGGCATGTATCATTCAGAAAAGGATTGTTTTATGTACGACTCGTACGTAACAACCAATTGAGAGAGTGAGAGAGCGAACAAACTGAGAGCTAAAGCAAATTTCTTCTCTTTGCTTCTCACGTCGTTGTTCGATCTCCTTTTAGCAAAATAAGTGAAAAATGTTAATATATTTTCTGTGTCAAAACACTTTTTTGACATACTGTATGTATCCACACACAGTGTATCACAGTTTATTAGAATAAATAGTTGCTGTAAGCCACTGTAAGCGTCTTCGGCTTTATTCCAGTGTTTAAATGTTCCCTAACACTATTTCCATTATTTACAGATGCGGGTATTAAGTTTGAGCACTTAAAGCTCATGACAGCGGAAGACCTTCGAGAAGCGATCCCTTCTTTAGGTCCTCGTATGGACTTTAGGCAGAAGCTGTTCTTGTGGAGACAAACTGAAGTGAGTAAATTTTTATATGTGTATCAAAATGGCAGGCTTCTGCATTTTCCCATTCCGCATGTTGAAATTCGAAATGAGCCATATCTCCCACAATTACATAGATAAATTGTTCGGAACTTCGAGACATTTATAGCTATCTAATCTATTTATCTAGACATTTATAGTTATCTGCATTATTTATTAATTTAAACTTACAATTTTTTCTATTTGCAGCTTGCCAATGAACGAGTACTATAGCGGAAAATATTTATACATTTAAAATTTATTACACAAATATTTTATTTTACTAAATGCAAAAACAATATGTATATTGCCTGTAAGAAAATATCAGAAAATATATAAACAAACAAAAAAATCAGTCTCTACCAAACTAGAATATTATCTCGTATGGAACAAAGTTGAGTTCGAAAATGGGGCACAAATCAATCTCTACCGAACTAGAATACTATCTCGTATGGAACAAAGTTGAGTACGGATATCGGGCACAAATCTACCTCTACCGAACTAGAAGATGATCTCTTATGGGACTAAGTTCTGTTCGAAAAGGAGGATGAGTTCAAATTATTCCTGTCGGGAATGATTTAGGCCATTCCAGGATCAACCCATTTTTTATTACCATTTCGGCATGAATTCATCCCGGAAATCCCGAATTTTTTTTGGTAGTGTACCCTACCTCTTAGCCTTCTGTATTCCGTTAGTAGGTCATTTGTTTCATATCGCTTCCACCTGTTATACGAAAAATTAGGTTGGATAATGAGTCTTTTTATTTCATTTGTGAACCATGG
>JBAMBO010003848.1:0-29572 GCA_037044535.1 Lordiphosa magnipectinata
TAAAAAAAAATAAATCGTATGAACTCGTCCATTATTAATATTATATGCTTTCAAACAGATTTGCAAATTTTGGTCAAAATCGGATGACTATATCTTATAGCTGCCATGGGACGGATCGGTCGGAAAATGGGTCTTAGTGAAAAAACCTTTTTATGTTAAGAAAATCGTTCTTAAGGTTGGTGATTATTAATATTAAACGCTTTCAAGCTTATTTGAAAAAGTTGATCGACATCGGGTGACTATAACTTATGGTTGGCATAGGACAGATCGGTCGAAAATGTGTCTTGGTAAGAACTTTTTTTTGTTTTTAATGAAAGCGTCCTTATACTCGCTGATTACTAATTTTATATGCTTTCAAATAGATTCGCAAAATTTGGTCGAAATCGGATGACTATAGCCATAGAGCCATAGGCTGCCATAGAGCCGATCGAACAGTGGGCGAAATTATCAATTTAGCGAAACGAAATGAATATCTTCCAAAGTAACTGAGATAATCGCAACTTATTTTTTTTTTCTTAAAGGTAAGAATAAAATCAATATAAGAAATTGTAAAAAAAGTTTTTAATACAATTTTTTTATTATACCCTTGCAAAGGGTATTATAATTTTGCCCAGAAGTTTGCAACGCATAGAAATATTCATTTCCGACCACATAAACTATATATATTCTTGATCAGGGCGACGAGCTGCGTGGATTGAGCTTTGTCCGTCCGTCTGTCTGTCTGTCTGTCCGTCTGTCTGTCATTCTGTCTGTCCGTCTGTCTGTCTGTCCGTCTGTTTCTACGCAAACTAGTCTCTCAGTTTTAAAGCTATCGAGCTGAAACGGTCTTCTTTTTACTGCACGCTGCTAATATGTCGGAACCGACCGAATCGGATGACTATATCTTATAGCTGCCATAGGAACCATCGGTCAAAAAATGGGTCTTAGTGAGAAAAACTTTTTTGTTTTCAATGTTAGTGTTCTTAAACTCGGCCATTAATAATATTATATGCTTTCAAACAGATTGGCAAACTATGGTCAAAATCGGATGACTATACCTTATAGCTGCCTCAGGACCGATCGGTCGGAAAATGGGACTTAGGGAAAATAACTTTTTTGTTTTCAAGTAAATCGTTCTTAACGTCAGTGGTTCTTAATATTATACTCTTTCAAACTAATTTGAAAAAGTTGATCGATATCGGGTGACTATATCTTATGGTTGCCATAGGATCGACCGGTCGAAAATAGTTCTTAGTAAGAAATTTTTTTTGTTTTTAATGTTAGCGTCTTTAAACTCACTGATTATGTATGCTTTCAAATATATTCGCAAAATTTGGTAGAAATCGGATGACTATATCTAAAGGCTGCCATAGGGCCGATCGGTCGGAAAATGAGTCTTAGTTTTATCGTTCTTAAACTCGGCGATTTTTTTATTTTGATATGTTTTCAAAAAGATTCGCGAAATTTGGTCGAAATCAGATGTTCATCTGTCGGAAAATGGGCTTTAGTTAGAAAAATGTTTGATTTATATGTAAGCGTTCTTAACCTCAGACATTTCAAAAACAGCATTTGCAAGGGTATAAAAACTTCGGCACAGACGAAGTTAGCTTGGCCTTCTCGTTTATTTTTAAAATTTAAAAACAAACAGTTTTTTTTTTAAATTTAAAAAAGATTGCCCAAGTTTTTTAAAGATGGAATAAAAGAAATAAAAAAATGTTTAATAACATTTTTTTTTAGTTTTTAAGTTTAAGTTTAGTTTTTTTTTTTTAATTTTTTCGGTTGGTACACTTACATATTGAGCCAAATCTCGAGTCAGAAATGTTAGATGGAGTCAAGCAAGGTATGAATCGAGCGGTTATTAAATTCCCAATAATCGCGCAAAACTTTGTTTTTGAATCGGTAAAGTAGTTTGAATACAAACAGCAAAAATATTTGAAAGAAATAATTTTTTCATATAAAACCGCTCTAACATATTTTTCTTAACATCTAGAAAAAATATTAAATAATAGAACAAAACTATTTTTATTTTTTCTTCTTTAGAATCACACTTTTTCGTAGAAAATAAGGTATTAATAAAGAAAATCTATGGTCTATCTAATCAACTAGGCGTTTACTAATTGATATTCGATGATCGCAATACATCATAGCTTGGAAGAATATCGGCGATTTGAACAAGTCCATTGGTCAAATCTATAAATCTTTTCATATTTCAATACGTTCCAGCTTACTTCAGGTTTTGTTATGTAAAACTGTATCAAAAAATAGCTTTCCAAAGCCAAAAAATTCTTTGTGGGGATATCTTCGTTGAGCCAAACTAGCACATATTAGCAGATGATCTTGGAAATTTTCAAACAACAAGGACTCACACTGACAAAAAAAGTTAAAGGCGACTCGGACATTTGTGAACATTTTTAGTTAGACAGGTGTAGGCTACTAAGTTCAGGTTGTTAATACGCGTTACTTTCACTACGTCTTACAAGTAATACATATATGGACGGGTCACTTACATTGATTTTTTGCTTATATACATACATATTAATATACATATAACCAAGCTTTTTTATAAAACAACGAGAACTTTATATTTCACAGCTAAATTAACAAAAACTGCAAAAAATGCGGGAATTAATTGAAAAGCACTTGCCAAAACATATGTTGTGTTTGATTGCTCACAGCTGTTCAGATATATATCGGTATGCTTTGAGATAAACGTTTATAAGGTAATCAAAGTATCGGTAGTCGAAAAATGAAAAAAAAATTAACGCTTTTGCAAACTTGAAAACTGTGGATCGGTCGATAAATGATTCTAAGTGAGAAAAACTTTTTTGTTTTCGGCGTTGGTTAATTTGATAAATCAGATGTTTATCTGTCGAAAATGGGTTTTAGTTAGAAAAATTGTTGATTTTTATGTAAGCGTTCTTAAACTGTGACATTTCAAAAACAGCATTTGCAAGGGTATATAAACTTCGTCACAGACGAAGTTAGCTTGGCCTTCTCGTTTTGCATGATTTGTATATTACAAAAAAAATTTCTGTTGCCTATGTTTGATGAATTTGGCGTTTTTACTATTTAAATTTTATGCAACAGCGGTAGCCCGCCTTTCGTTCCAGCGGTGCCACACGGGCACGCTACTTTTTATTTTAATAATTTTTTCATTTGATTTATTACCCTACGAATGCGAGGACTTCTTCTTAATGTCCGCTCGATAGGGTGGTGTTAGTGTGGATCAGTTCCAAGCGTCCTGCTCTTTTTCGTATCAGTGGCGCCTGGACTCCGCCACTCCTTTTTCGGGACTCGTAACTGTTGCTCTATCTTCTCTTCCTTCCTTCTTCCTGATTAAAAGTCACATTTGCCTCAGTTTTTAGTCCTTCTCTCGCTGGGCAGTCCCCAAGGCTTGGCAGGCCACTTATTGACGAATTTATCGCCGTTTTTTCCCCTCACGCAGGGTCAATCCCTAACAAACAAAAGATCCTTCTCATGTTCTTAGGTTTTCCGCGGAATACCATTTTCTAGCTTCCGATCACCGCCTTAGGTTATCCTTACATTTTAATGCCTTTTTTCGACCTGAGCAAATGCCATCACGAAGCTAAATCAAACGCATATATGGTGCGAGTGATCCGCTCCACGTCACGAAGCTGAATGTAATGAGAACGAACAGCTGCCTAATTTCTGAAATAAGTGGTGTCGACTGAGCAATTTTGCAGTCTAGATATTCTAGTCTATGGTCTAGATCAGTGCCGGCTAAATGGAGAGGACAAAAAAGTATGCTTGTGTTGGTGAGCAAGCGAGCACTGTCCAGACTACAGTCGTTTTACTTGCAATTCAGTGTTCAGCGATTCACACAATCATAAGTTCGGCTCGCCATTGCGTAAAAACACGACTGACTTCGTCTCCTGGTAGCTATGGCTGACGGGCTCTGGTTTAGATATTCTAGTCTATGACCAAATTCCTTCAGTAAATCGATAAATAATTTTGATTACTAGATATCTCTAGAAGGTACGAATTATTTATCATCAAAACTTTAGAAGATACACGTTTTTTCCAAATTGCGGGGGCGGGAGGGAGCGTGTCAAAAATTGAAAATAAACTTGATCTGCCTGCAAGTATAAGAAATATATGTCCCATACATTTCAAACCTCTATCTCTTACCATCTCTGAGATCTCTTCGTTCATACGGACGGACGGACAGACTGACATGGCTGTATCGACTCGGCTGTTGATGCTGATCAAGAATATATATACTTTATAGGTTCGGAGATGTTTCCTTCTGGCTGTTACATACTTTTGCACAAACTTAATATACTCTGTGTACCTTTGGTACAGAGTATAAAAAGAAAACGAGAGCGTAAGTTAAAGTCCGCTCCTTCCTGTGTGCCTGAGGTGGGACTGCCGAAAAGTATGCAACATTTGTTAACTCGGCTATTTATAATATGATCTTGATGAATATTTCAGGGCTTATAGATGTTGCGAATATGAATGTACGTTTTAAATTTGAGATCGATAGGAGTTATTCAACATTTTTCGTTGTGGGGGCGGGGGTGGCGTGGCAAAAAGACAAAGACAATAAGAGTCTACATTTCAAATTTGGTTGCTCTAGCTCTTCTAGTCTCTGAGATCTAGGAGTTCATACAGACAGAAGGACGGACGGACAGACGGACATGGCTATATCAACTCGGCTGTTGATGCTGATCGAGAATATATATACTTTATATGGCTGGAAATGATTCCTTCTGCCTGTTACATACATTTGCACGACTTTAGTATACCCTTTTACTCTACGAGTAACGGGTATAAAAATAGAGAAAAGCTAACTTCGGCTCGACCGAAGTTTATATACCCTTGTAGCTTCTTTAATTTATATAAATTAAGGTTTTAAGTGTTTTGTTTCGAACATTCTTAGCTGAGTTATTTCCCAAACTCAGCATTAGATGGCGCCACTACTTTGACCTTAGAGCTTGCCAGTTTTTATATGGCAGCTATACGATATATTCATCAGATTTATATCAAACTTGTAAAAATTGTGTGGAAACCGATAATATTCATAACTGGATAGCTTAAAGACGCTACCATTGAAAACAACAAAGTTTTTCTCACGAGAACTGCTTTTTGAACCGATCCACAGTGGTCGGTCCTGTATGAAATTAGCGGCCAAAAATACTTCCACTGGCTAAATCAAATTGAAATTTTTATCTTAGCTTTTTAAAATTATAATAAGTAATAAACAATCATATTGTCATAAAAAAAACCACTTCCAACCCCTCTCCTACTAGCCACGACGCTTAGTGGCTATCAAAAAATAACTTTAAAAAGATCTAAAATTTTTCCTTTAACTTTTAACAAATTTATTAAGAAATCTTAATAGAGAAAAATTTAATTGTTTTATAATGATTAATTAAATAATAATATAATAAACATTGTGAATAATGATTAATTAGTACAAAAACGAGAAGGCCAAGCTAACTTCGTCTGTGCCGAAGTTTATATACCCTTGCAAATGCTGTTTTTGAAATGTCACAGTTTAAGAACGCTTACATAAAAATCAACAATTTTTCTAACTAAAACCCATTTTCGACAGATAAACGTCTGATTTCGACCAAATTTCGCGAATCTTTTTGAAAAAAACATATCAAATTAACAAACGCCGAAAATAAAAAAGTTTTTCTCACTTAGACTCATTTATCGACCGATCCACAGTTTTCAAGTTTGCAAAAGCGTTAATTTTTTTTTCATTTTTCGACTACCGATACTTTGATTACCTTATAAACGTTTATCTCAAAGCATACCGATATATATCTGAACAGCTGTGAGCAATCAAACACAACATATGTTTTGGCAAGTGCTTTTCAATTAATTCCCGCATTTTTGCAGTTATTGTTAATTTAGCTGTGAAATATAAAGTTCTCGTTGTTTTATAAAAAAGCTTGGTTATATGTATGTTAGTATGTATGTAAATAAGCAAAAAATCAATGTAAGTGACCCGTCCATTTATGTATTACTAGTAAGACGTAGTGAAAGTAACGCGTATTAACAACCTGAACTTAGTAGCCTACACCTGTCTAACTAAAAATGTTTACAAATGTCCGAGTCGCCTTTCACTTTTTTTGTCAGTGTGAGTCCTTGTTGTTTGAAAATTTCCAAGATCATCTGCTAATATGTGCTAGTTTGGCTCAACGAAGATATCCCCACAAAGAATTTTTTGGCTTTGGAAAGCTATTTTTTGATACAGTTTTACATAACAAAACCTGAAGTAAGCTGGAACGTATTGAAATATGAAAAGATTTATAGATTTGACCAATGGACTTGTTCAAATCGCCGATATTCTTCCAAGCTATGATGTATTGCGATCATCGAATATCAATTAGGTGTTTATCTATAGATTTTCTTTATTAATGCCTTATTTTCTACGAAAAAGTGCGATTCTTAAGAAGAAAAAAAATAATAATTTTGTTCCATTTTTAATATTTTTTCTGGATGTTAAGAAAACAAGAAAGAAAGTCGGTCAAGCCCGACTATAACATAATCTGCACCCTTACACTTGCATTTGCGCACGAGTCAAACGGCCAGTTAATCTCTCTCTCTCTCTCACTCACTCTCACTAAGATTGCCGTTCAACAGAACGCTGTGGTTATGGGTGTGGGGTGGGTGGGGGATGTTAACTGGCCGTGTTTTGTTCATAACTTGAGTATCGTTCATCCGATCTTTATTATTCCTTCAGCAAAATAAATAATTTTGATTACTAGATAACTCTAGAAGGTACGAACAATCTATCATGAAAACTGTGGGAGATACACGTTTTTTCCAAATTGCGGGGGCGGGATTAAAAATAAACTTGATCTGCCTGCAAGTATAAGAAATATACATATGTCCCATACATGTCAAACCTCTAACTCTTACCATCTCTGAGATCTCTTCGTTCATACGGACGGACGGACAGACGGACATGGCTGTATCGACTCGGCTCTTGATGCTGATCAAGAATATATACTTTTTAGGTTCGGAGATGTTTCCTTCTGGCTGTTACATACTTTTGCACAAACTTAATATACTCTGTGCACCTTTGGTACAGAGTATAAAAAAAAACAAGAAAGAAAGTCGGCCAAGCCCGACTATAACATACTCTGTACCCTTACACTCGCATTTGCTCAGGAGTCAAACGGCCAGTTAACACCCCGCGCACAACGCGGTGCTCTCTCTAAGTTTCTCTCTCTCTCTCTTTCTCTCTCGCACTAAGATTGCCAGTGTTGAACGGTTAGGGTATGTTGCTGTGGTTGTTGGTGGGAGGGTGGGTGGTGTTAACTGGCCGTTTTTTGCCCATAACTTGAGTATCGTTCATCCGATCTTTATCATTCCTTCAGCAAATCGATAAATAATTTTGTTTACAAGGTATCTCTAGAAGGAACAAATGATCTATCTCCAAAACTGTAGGAGATATGAAGTTTTTTCCAAATTACGGGGGCGGGAGGGGGCGTGGCAAAAATTGAAAATAAACTTGATCTGCCTGCAAGTATAAGAAATATATGTCCCATACATGTCAAACCTCTATCTCTTACCATCTCTGAGATCTCTTCGTTCATACGGACAGACAGACGGACAGACGGACAGACGGACAGACGGACGGACGGACAGATGGACAGACGGACATGGCTATATCGAATCGGCTGTTGATGCTGATCAAGAATATATATACTTTATAGGGTCGGAAACGATTCCTTCTCCCTGTTACATACTTTTGCACAAACTTAATATACTCTATGTACCTTCGGTACAGAGTATAAAAACGAGAGCGTAAGTTAAAGTCCGCTCCTTCCTGTGTGCCTGAGGTGGGACTGCCGAAAAGTATGCAACATTTGTTAACTCGGCTATTTATAATATGATCTTGATGAATATTTCAGGGCTTATAGATGTTGCGAATATGAATGTACGTTTTAAATTTGAGATCGATATCTCAAAAATTGTGGGAGTTATTCAACATTTTTTATTGTGGGGGCTGGGGTGGGCGGGGCAAAAATTTGAAATAAACTTGATCTGCGTGCAGACAATAAGAGTCTACATTTCAAATTTGGTTGCTCTAGCTCTTCCAGTCTCTGAGATCTAGGTGTTCATACAGACAGACGGACGGAACGACAGACGGACAGACGGACATGGCTATATCGACTCGGCTGTTGATGCTGATCAAGAATATATATACTTTATAGGGTCGGAAATGATTCCTCCTGCCTGTTACATACATTTGCACGACTTTAGTATACCCTTTTACTCTACGAGTAACGGGTATAAAAATCGCGATGCCAAGGAGTCTAGCTGGAGCAGCGTTGCCGATCAGCTTGGCGTCACCAAGAAAGACGCTGTCGACAAGTGGAACAGCTTGCGAAACACATTTCGAGTGAGCTTGCAATTCAATACAAATGCAGCCCGCATGTAGTTGAATTTTTATTGATATTTTTGCAGACTGCTTTGAAGGCGTCTGTGAAGAGCGGCCAGAGTGGGTCGGAAAAGAAACCAACCTTTCCATATTTTACTGCTATGTCATTTCTTCAGCCAGTAATGACAATTCAAAGAAATGACAAAACTGCATCTTTGGTAATATATTTAAATTATTTATTTATTTAAAAATCTTTTCATTTTGCCATGGAACTGCACCATTTTCAGTGGAAAAATATTTCATAAAACGCAGACGAATGTTGGTTGCAGCCTCACTAGGACGGCCAGCATTTATCCTTGATAGCGAACAATCTGTTGCTGACTCACGCCATATTCCCTGTATAAGCTCTCCATCCACCTCATGATCAAAGAGGTTGCTTTGCACTCCATTCTTCTCCAAAAGAAAATTATGCAAAGCGCAAATAGCCAACACAATTTTTATACTCTGTACCGAAGGTACATAGAGTATATTAAGTTTGTGCAAAAGTATGTAACAGGGAGAAGGAATCATTTCCGACCCTATAAAGTATATATATTCTTGATCACCATCAACAGCCGAGTCGATATAGCCATGTCCGTCCGTCCGTCCGTCCGTCCGTCCGTCCGTCCGTCCGTCCGTCCGTCCGTCCGTCCGTCCGTCCGTATGAACGAAGAGATCTCAGAGATGGTAAGAGATAGAGGTTTGACATGTATGGGGCATATATTTCTTATACTTGCAGGCAGATCAAGTTTATTTTCAATTTTTGCCACGCCCCCTCCCGCCCCCGCATTTTGGAAAAAACGTCATATCTCCTACAGTTTTGAAGATAGATCGTTCGTACCTTCTAGAGATACCTTGTAAATAAAATTATTTATCGATTTGCTGAAGGAATGATAAAGATCGGATGAACGATACTCAAGTTATGAGCAAAAAACGGCCAATAAACACCCAGCACCATCCCACCCACCACCGCAGCATTTTATTGAACGTCAATCTTAGTGAGAGAGAGAGAGAGAGAGAGAGAGTGAAACTTAGAGATGAGCGCGTATAACTCGTGAGCAAATGCGAGCTGAAACGTTAAGGGTACAGAGTATGTTATAGTCGGGCTTGACCGACTTTCTTTCTTGTTATTACCTTCGGTGGTGCCACATCAATTGGCTTACGCAAAATTCGAAAACGAGCAGCGCATATACCAAATGCATTTTCAGTTATACGTTGAGCTCTTAAGAGCCGGTAATTTTATATACGCTGCTCATCATTGAGGGTTCTGAATGGAAATGGCTTCATTATGTAAGGTTTCAATGCAAACGCATCATCGGCCACAATAACATAATTGGTTGGCTCCGTTTCATTCGGGAGAGGTTTTGGTAATGGCAAATAAAGAGTATTTGCGGACTGTGCTTTTGAAAGAGTGCAACTGAAAATTTACAAGAAATTTATGTTTATTATTGAATATCATTCCAAGCTTTAAACACGATCACCTGGAAAAAACTCCCCCATCTGAATCTCTGTCGTACGCTCCCACATCAATATAATTAAACTTATAATTCGCATTTGCCAAAGCCATTAGAACAATGCTATTCGTTTTCTTGTAATTGAAGTATTCAGATCCAGACTTATGTGGTGCTTGGATAAAAACGTGCTTGCCATCTAAAGCACCAATGCAATTGGGGAAGTTCCACTTATCCTCAAAGCCTTTAGCAATATTAAGCCAGTCAGCAGCTGTACCTGGAATCTGTAATTAATTAAAATTAATATAACCTAATTCGTTTCAGAATCCATCATTATTAAGCTCCGGATCGGAACAAAGTTTCGAGAACGCAGCGTTTTTTTGCTCTGCGGATTTGGAAGCAGATGAGTTTTCGGATGTATCAATGTGCTCCGAGACTCAGAGTCCAATAATGAAGCGTCGGAAACCAATACCGGATAATATGCAGAAACAGGTTTTATCAAAGTCAGTGTCAGAAGCCATGTCTGCAATAACCACCAAAAAATCTGACATATGGTCTGAATTCTGTGACTATTTAGCGACCAGTTTGCGCAAAATCGATGATGAGCAACCGGACTTGGCCTTCGAGTTGCAAATAATTGTTAACAAGAGCTTATTAAACGTGCAGGAGGAGGTCCGACTTCGCAATATGAATGCTACTCCACGTGCTCACTTAACCGAGCCAACCGAGACTACTCAATCCGCACAGTCAAGTCAATCGGATGAACTTGACCAATTTAAAGGAGAGGAGAATGTATTTACAGAGTATGAGGCTCTGGAGGACTATTAAGATAAATAAATTGTTTATTAACGGCATATAATAGTAATATCAAAAACTACTACTATATACATACTATGTATGTATATCAAATAAATAAACATAATCAATTACCTTTAACCAAACTTAGCACGAAGTCATTTGGTACAAAGACGCTGCACATTTATCGGAACCGTCCGGACCGGATGACTATAGCATATAGCTGCCATAGGAACTATCGGTCGAAAAAGTAGTTTTAGTGAGAAAACTTTTTTGTCTTCAACGCGAACGTCTCTAAACCTTGTATTCATTAGTTTTTTATGCTTTTACATAATTTCACTAAGTTTTCTAAAAATTGGACGTCTATATAGTATAGGTGTCATACAAATAATAGTTCTGAAAAAAAGGCTTAGTAGGAAAAACTTTTTTATCACTCCCAAACTTGTAACTGGTCATTATTATATGCTTCCCCTTAATTCTGCTAAGTTTGATCCAAATCGGATGACTATAGAATATAGCTGCCATAGGAACGATCAGTCGAAAAAGTAGTTCTAGTTAGAAAAACTTTTTTGTTTTCAATGGTAGCGTCTTAATACTTTCGATTTATGAATATTATCGGTTTTCTCACAATTATGGGGAGTTTGGTTAAAATCTGATATATCATATAGCTGCCTTATAAGAAATCTGCAAGCAAATGATCAAAGTAGTGGCGCAATCTATTGCTGAGATTGGGAAATAACTCAGGTAAGAATGTTCGTCGAAAAACATTTAAAACCTTAATTTATAAAAATTTGCACGAAAGAGCTTAAGGTAGTCTGTTCGCACAATAAGCATTGAACTTAGAAAAGGTAATGGTAATTCGTCGAAAAATTTGTACTTTTATTGTTTATATGACAGTAAGTAACAGGCCCCTCCTTTGGAGGTGCTGTTGGAGCCAATTTTACATTTTTCATCTACGACTTTGTCCTCCCCAGTAATTCCGATTTATGAACTAAATGGGGGCGATTGATCACCTTAATCCCCAACGTAGCAATTTGAGTAAGTTGACTCACTTTAAAAAAAAGAACAAGTGAACATGTTCAGTGATATGAACAACATTTACAAAACACTAGTTCATATCAACTGGTACCTCTCTCGCATGGTGAATTTCTGATGACTACCTTTTTATTTATACCATGGCTTAAACCACTAAAAATTGAGAGGCAGCGCAAATCTTATCTCTAATACTCATTGCTCCATGAAATGGAGTCGACACCCGTCGGAATCGACTTAGTTTGTCTGAGTACTAGGCTATACCTGTTATATTCGCATCATGCCCTCATCGGAATAAGCTGTCAATTCTGCTGTCGGAAAATTTAGTTTATCTGAGTAGTAAGCTCTACGGTATTATGTATTTCCTGGACTCATCACTTTTTTATATGGGAAAAAATGTTTTCTTTAGAAATTCATTTAAAAATAATCAATGAAAGAGCACAGCAATATTTTTATACTCTGTACCAAAGGTACATAGAGTATATCAAGTTTGTGCAAAAGTATGTAACAGGGAGAAGGAATCATTTCCGACCTTATAAAGTATATATATTCTTGATCAGCATCAACAGCCGAGTCGATATAGCCATGTCCGTCTGTCTGTCTGTCTGTCTGTATGTCCGTCCGTCCGTCCGTATGAACGAAGAGATCTCAGAGATAGAGGTTTGACATGTATGGGACATATAGTTCTTATACTTGCAGGCAGATCAAGTATATTTTCAATTTTTGCCACGCCCCCTCGCGCCCCCCAATTTGGAAAAAACGTCATATCTCATTCTAAAGATATCTAGTACTCAAAATTTCTTATCGATTTGCTGAAGGAAGAATAAAGATCGGATGAATGATACTCAAGTTATGAGCAAAAAACGGTCAGTTAACACCCCCCACCCACCCCACCCATAACCTAAGCATTGCGTTCAGCAGAAGCAATCTTAGTGAGAGAGAGACAGAGAGAGAGAGAGGGACTTAGAGAGCGTACTGCGTTGTGTGTTAACTGGCCGTTTGACTCGTGACCAAATTCGAGCTGCGACATTAAGGGTGCAGAGTATGTTATAGTCGGGCTTGACCGACTTTCTTTCTTGTCTTAATCCAAATTCCTTGCTATTCGCTTACTATAACTTAAAATTAAATTGTAAATTTTAGAGGGTGCTCGAACACTTCAAAACACATTCTACTAAATGGTGTCAAAGTATTTAGATTCAAGTGGCCACTTTTGCGTAAAAAGTTTATGAAATCAAATTATGCAATTAATGTGTCATGCAGTAGGCCTTTGGTTTATCCCTCATTCGGTTGTCAAACTGCTCGGACATTCCACACTCATTCAACTGTGGCACTTCACTTTGACTGCTGACCAAAATTAAACTTTAGAAAAAAGTTTTAAATCACGTAAAATCAATTTTTTCTATAATGGATGTTAAAGATTTCGGGAATCGCTGGCGTCGCGCTCATCCTAACGACAAGTACTTGCCCCCATTTCTGGGTGGACCCATCGATGAGCTATATAAGCAAGAAATAGCGTTCGGTCGTCGTGTTGAGTTCCGGCCTCATCAGTCAACACCATCGCTAACGCAAACTGAGATTTCGCCACAACAATACAGCAGTCAGGGGCTTAACCGCAAGCTCAAACGGTCAAGCCCATCGCATCAGTTGAAGACCAATGAAAACATGATGATACCTAGGGAGCCGCACTGTGGTAGCTTTTGGGTTTGTGTACACAACGTACCGTTGCCGCACTTCCAGGCTGTATACATTTTATTCGTGGACCTGGGCTACGTCATTGATAGACGTATGGATCCGAAAAATAATGCCTTTTACTTACGTTACCTGAGTCCGATTGATGGAAACAAGGCCTTGAGTTACAACCGTCTGCACATATCAATTATCGACGAGGCAAGTATTGTATTTTTATAAATATTGAAAAAAATATTTATCTCCATATCGTATCAATATCCGTTCCTTTAGAAGCTACATGTAATCGTGCACCGCGTCCTCGATAAACACATAAAACTACTGGATGCGCGTCTCAGCCTATTGGATGATGAATCAAACCTGTTTTTGGATACCTCTATGAAGTCTGTTGGAGAGGAACATGCCTATGATCAGATAACACAGTCGGATAATTCTCTCACACAATCTTTGGATGCCTCCCTGGAGTCGGTCGGGGAAGAAAATGTCTCTGGGCGTCATGTGCTAGGTTATCACTTGTCAGAACTGGGTGCTTCTCTTAAACGTTGGCCTACACCCATAAAGTCGGTAATGGAGGAGCATGCTTCTGAGCCTGAGAAACAGTGTTTGGAAACCAGCATCTTGCCAGTAATAGATGAGCATTCCGCTGCGCGTCGGACTATTCTTGATGCGGCACTGCGTCGTCACCAGTCGGCCAAAGAAAGACCTGTCAAGAACAAGCCAATTCGGAGCTTCTTGTTGTGGCTTTGCCGATTTTTTTGGAATCTGCTAATGGAACTACTGCTATTTGTTTTTGATTCAGTTTGACTTCATTTATTTGTTGAATTTTGCTTTTGTTGTTTGTTTGCAACACATCGATAGACTAAAATTAAAAACAAATTGCACTACAAAAAAAAACTTGTACACACTTTACAATATGTGCATCATTGCCACGCTATTTACAGTTGTGGACTATCGGCCGCAGCGGCTGTAGCGCTGTTCGTATGTACCACCGAGCTCAGCAGTTTCTCGTGACGCGAGCGTGTACGCCAAGTACCCATACTTATGGCTAGGCCTGGATATACGCATTGGCATGCGCGTTTTGTCCCACTTGACTAACCGATAGCCCGGTTGCTGCGCCGCCACTTCGACGCCAGGGCAAACCTCTGAACGTGTCCACAAAGGCACGACGGAAACTGGCGTCTATGAAGCAATATGTTATGGGATTACAACAACTGGACGAATGGGCCAACAATTGCAGATAGCTGATCGATGTATAGTCGATGTACTCGTATGGGGTGGGACCCATAAACATGCTCACGGTATTGATTACATATGTACAAAGGAGTCCAGCAGATGAATAACTTAAGCACTAGAACGAAGAGCATTTTAACCACACGTTTCTTGCTTTCCAGTGTTTTGACTTCGTTGGATCTGTGGATAAAAAAGGGAAAAAGAGAAAAAGCAAGAGTTCTTTGTATTCAAATATTAAATCAACATGCTTATCAAAAATATTTTAAAAATAATCTCTTATATATATAAAAGAGTGTTTTCTCACTGCGAAAAAATCGATCAATTCAATATCGGTTGTTCTGATGATCGAATGTGATGTGCAATCATTATTGCTAATTTGTGTGTGGTTGTGATGGATGAAAAAAACAGAAATATTCAAGCTGTCATTTATAATTAAAATGACAACTTTCAAGCATACCATTTTTATACACTTGAAAATCGTATTATAATTTTGCCCAGGAGCTTGCAACGCTTAGAAGGAATCATCTCCGACCACATAAAGTATATCTATTCTTTACGAGCTGAGTCTATTGAGCTTTGTCCGTCCGTCTGTGTGTTTCTACGCGAACTAGTCCCTCAGTTTTGAAGCTATTGAGCTGAAATTTTGCACAGAGCCTTCCGTTTACTGCACACTGCTAATGTCGGAATGTCGGAACCGACCGAACGACCGAATTCTTGTAGATGCCATAGAAATGTTCGGTCGGAAAATGGGTTTTTGTGGGAAAATCTTTTTTGTTTTCAATATTAGAGTTTTTAAACTCGGTCATTGTTAATATTATATGTTTTTAAGCTGATCTGCAATGTTTGGTCGAAATCGCTAACCGCTGAAGCGAACTTTTTCAAGTGTATTAAAACATCGGCAAACGAAGTTAGCTTTGCTTTCTCGTTAGACTTGATTTTAGCTTGCCTTTATTTTTGGTGTGGGAGCATAAGTTTCTTTTTATATTCTGTACCAAAGGTACAGAAAGTATATTAACTTTGTGCAAAAGTATGTAACAGGAAGAAGGAATCATTTCCGTCCCTATAAAGTATATATATTCTTGATCAGCAGCAACAGCCGAGTCGATAGAGCCATGTGCGTCCGTCCGTATGAACGTATGGGATATATCCTTTCTATACTTGCAGCCAAATCAAGTTTATTTCAGAGCTTGATCAACGGTTCCGTTTCCGGTTCCGGTACGTCCCGAAATGAATGTTTCGATTAAAGGTTCCATTTCGGTTTTCAATAAATTTCGGTTTTCGGTTTCGATACGGTACCCGGATTTTTATCTCGGTATACCGGTACGTACCGGTATAAGTACTACCTTTTTTTTAATATTGGAAAACTAAAATTCCTATGTAATAAAACGACTCAAAATTCAACACAAAATTAATGGTTTCACATTCAATCATACATCATACAATTCTGGGAACTTTGTGGAGGATTCTGACCACCAGTTAATAATGTTTTCATGGATTCGATCACGATTAACTGCGAGAAAATCTTAATGGAATCCAGTAGCTGTTTTGCTAGAGACGACGGATTTTTTTTATATTTCCTATTTGCAGTGTATCCAAATTGAATTAAAATCACCCAAAACAAGATTTTCAGCTTGAAGTTTAGTTGTGGCCACCTCCGCTGGTTCTAATATGCGTATAATTTCCCGAACTGAGTCTCACACTTTCCGGTGCAGAAGAAAGTCGTTATCTGCAGCCCCAAAACTGGAGCAAATGTTGAAAATGTCTTCCGCTGCAAATATTAAAGCACCCTGTAGGTTGAGCTCTTTTAATATCTAAACGCCTCGTGTTGAAAAGCTAAATGCTGCGTGGGCAAATGCAAAATCTACACGACATAAGAAAATCAGCTTATTTCCAAATAACTTGTACAGTTTTCATGCAGCAATCTGAATACCACACGAACGTGTAGGCGACGTGTGTATATTGAAATCCTACACGCTCGTGAGTAAATTCAAAACGAGAAAGGAAAGCTAACTTCGTCTGTGCCGAAGTTTTAGTACACTTAAAAAAGCTCGCTCCAAAAGTTAGCGATTTCGACCAAACTTCGCAGATCAGTATGAAAACAATTAATTTTAATAATGACCGAGTTTAAGAACGCTAACATTGAAAACAAACAAGTTTTTCTCACAAAAACCCATTTTTCGAACGATCGTCTCTATGGCAGCTACAAGAAGTAGTCATCCGATCCAGGCAGTTAAGACATATTAGCAGCGTGCATCCAAAAGAAGACTCTGTGCAAAAATTACAGCTCGATAGCTTCAAAGCTGAGGGACTAGTTCGCGTAGAAACAGACAGACGGACAGACGGACGGTCGGACAAAGCTCAATCGACTCAGCTCGTCATGCTGATTAAGAATATATATACTTTATGTGGTCGGAGATGATTCCTTCTATGCGTGGCAAACTCCTGGGCAAAATTATAATACACTTTTCAAGTGTATAAAAATGTAGCTCTAAATCAGTACTGAATTCTTACATTTCTTATACCCTTGCAGAGGGAATTATAATTTTGCCCAGGAGTTTGCCACGCATGGAAATATTCATTTCCGACCCCATAAACTATATATGTTCTTGATCAGGGCGACGAGCTGAGTCGATTGAGCTTTGTCCGTCCGTCTGTCTGTCTTTCCGTCTGTCTGTCCGTCTGTCTGTCCGTCTGTTTCTACGCAAACTAGTCTCTCAGTTTTAAAGCTATCGAGCTGAAACTTTGCACAGAGTCTGCTTTTTACTGCACGCTGCTAATATGTCGGAATCAACCGGATCGGATGACTATATCTTATAGCTGCCTTAGGAACGATCGGTCGGAAAAGGGGTCTCAGTGAAAAAAAACATTTTTGTTTTCAATGTAAGTGTCCCTAAGCTCGTCCATTAGCAATATTATGTGTTTTCAAACAGATTTGCAAACTTTGGGCAAAATCGGATGACTATATCTTATAGCTGCCGTAGGACCGATCAGTCGGAAAATGGGTCTTAAGGAAAATGTCTTCTTTTTTTTCAAGTAAATCGTTCCTAAGGTCGGTGATTCTTAATATTAAACGCTTTTAAACTAATTTGATAAAGTTGATCGACATCGGGTGACTATATCTTATGGTTGCCATAGGACCGATCGGTCGAAAATAGTTCTTATTAAGAAATTTTTTTGTTTTTAATGTTAGCGTCTTTAAACTCACTGATTACTAGTTCTGTATGCTTTCAAATATATTCGCAAAATTTGGTCGAAATCGGATGACTATATCTAAAGGCTGCCATACGACCGATCGGTCGGAAAATGAGTCTTAGTGAGAATAACTTTTTTGTTTTAAATTTTATCGTTCTTAAAGTCGGCGATTTTTTTTTATTTTGATATGTTTTCAAAAAGATTCGCGAAATTTGGTCGAAATCAGATGTTCATCTGTCGGAAAATGGGCTTTAGTTAGAAAAATGTTTGATTTTTATGTAAGCGTTCTTAAACTCTGACATTTCAAAAACAGCATTTGCAAGGGTATAAAAACTTCGGCACAGACGAAGTTAGCTTGGCCTTCTCGTTCGTTTAGAAAACTAATCTCCACACGCGACGTGTAGGTTTTCTGCACGAAACGTGTGTCTTTCTCATTTCAACACGTGGCGTGTAGCTTTTTTCTGTACAAACGTTTAGAATTACAAATGCTGAATACTACATCTTGGAAATCTACACGAAGCGGCTGCAAATTTCGTTTCTCCTTGGTTGGTGGTCCTCTTCTGCCCTGAGATGGTGCGCATAGCGAAATAATTGAGCTTTCAAGATAGCAGCCAGCAGCAGCGAGCGCGCGCATATAAACAAAAATAAATAAATAAAAAGTGCGCAGTAATTTTTTTTATTTTTGTGTAAGAGAAAATGTGTGATTTCTACATGTTTTGACCATAACGTTTGTGTAGCTTTTCTGCACGGCGCGATTAGATATTGAAATCATACACGTTTCGTGTAGCTTTTCAGCACGTGGCGTTTAGCTTTTCTGCACGAAGCGTTTAGATATTTAAATAGCTGTGTGTAGCTTTATCATATTTTTTTTTCTCTATGTGGGACCAGAAGACTGGCCCTGGAAGCAATGCACCTACTCACAGACGGCTCAAAGATGGCCTCAGGAGTCGGAGCCGCCGTATACTGCGATGAGCCGGAATTGAGGCTCTCCTATAAACTGCCAGACCACTGCACCATATTTCAGGCGGAAGTCTTCGCAATAAGGAAAGCAGCGGAATTGGCTGAACAATACGCACCAAACAATCAAATAAACATATACGTTGACAGCCAAGCGGCAATCAAAGCAATGCAGAGACACACTATTAGCTCGAAAAATGTTCTGGCAAGTACAAATCTATTAGATTCCCAGCCACCGGGGCATTGATGGAAACGAAATGGTTGACAGTCTTGCAAAAGCCGGAACCGCACTAAGCCAAGAAGCAACACGAAACATATCTATTTTCGTACAGACGCTATACAGCAAAATTAAGGTGATAGCGGAGAAAGAAGCAGAGGAAAAGTGGAAGAACACAACCGGCTGCAGAATTTCAAAAATCATGTGCAAGACAAGAGACAAAAAGAAGAGACTATAGACTGCTTATAGGCATACTAACTGGTCACTGCCTAGCAGCTGCTCACGCGAAAAAGCTAGGCATCACGACAACGGACATCTGCAGGAAATATAAGGAACCTGGAGTCGTCGAAACTCTGGAACACCTCATCTGCAGCTGCCTAGCGATCGCTAAGACAAGACTAAGACATCTGCACTCTCCAAGTCTTACCTCTCTTGAAGATGCGGCAAGGAAGTCTCCCAAACAACTATTGGCATTTGCCAAAACGTCAACGATCCTCTTGGATTTCTAATGGTACCCAGAAAAAAACACACGGCCTCACTAAAGACCGTAAGGTCTATGTGTGGCCCCTACAAAGGGCCAGCCGGAACTACCTACCTACCTATGCACACTGGGTTTTTTTTCGTTTTTTTTGGCATAAACCCAAAAAAAATGTTGCTCTGTTTTTTGAAATAACTTTAATTTTTATGTTTATAATACTCTAGTTAAATAAAAAATCAATCGATAAAATTTTTCACGGTCACACTGATTGATCGATACACTGTCAAAGTCAGCTGATTACGCACGTGGTAGCTTTGTGTACAGTTCAGCTTAAAGCATTGCTAAAGTTTTATTGCTCTCGTTGGCCACATATAAATAAAATACAACTTTAAATGATGCAAAGTCGTAGTTCAGGTATGTAAAACAAGAGTTATATAACACATTCGTCAATTCTATGTGTTTTTGTCCTCGAGAAACGTGTTTTATTTATGTGTGCTTTTTTGATTAATCTTAGCAAATTTAGCAGTGTTTCGTGGAGTAGAACTCGCAAGGCACTCCAAAGTGCTCAGGTATTTAAATGTGGAGTTACTAACTAAAGTGTCCAGAATAATATGCAACTTCGTTTGTCTGCTTTAATTTGCTTTTTCGCGAAAAAATCGCCTTTTTCCAGAGGGATATGCGTTTGAGCATGCAGAGCTGCTACACATTTTTGTCAGCCACAAACGCTCAGAGGCCGCTGTCAAACAGCATATACAGCAAAAAATTGGGGAAAATAACCTAAGTAAAAGCGTCGATTCTCAAGTAAACCAGTTAAAGTTAAAAACCAGTTAAAAACTGGTTAACATTAAAAAATTTGTTACAAGGACCAAATTTCTTAATAAGTTTGGCTCAAATTGGTTGTTTTAGATGTTTTTATTTATGTCTACTTGTTTCAGTAAGTACAAATGCACACAACAAAATGCAACAACGAATTTTCCAAATAATTTTAGGTACCGTGTTGGGGGAAGGGGATGTAGGCGTGGTCGAATCATAAAATAAACAAAAACCGAAATTCTACTTAAATTTGAATAATTTATGTGCAAAAACTTAGCTTTCTATCTTTCAATTTGAAGTTGATGCCAAAAAAAAACGAAAACGAGAAGGCCAAGCTAACTTCGTCTGTGCCGAAGTTTTTATACCCTTGCAAATGCAAATGTCACAGTTTAAGTACGCTTACATAAAAATCAAAAAATTTTGTAACTAAAACCTATTTTCCGACAGAAAAACGTCTGAAAAAAGTTTTTCTCACTAAGACTCAATTTCCGACCGATCGGCCCTATGGCAGGCTTAAGATATAGTCATCCGATTTCGGCCCAATTTTGCGAATCTATTTGAAAGCATATAAAATAAGTCATCAGCGAGTTTAAGGACGCTAAAAAAACTAAACAAAAAAAATTTTTTACCAAGACTCATGTTCGACCGATCGGTCCAATGGCAACCATAAGATATAGTCACCCGATGTCGATCAACTTTTTCAAATTAGTTTGAAAGCGTTCAATATTAATAATCACCGACCTTAAGAACGATTTACTTAAAAACAAAAAAGTTTTTTTTCATTAAGATCCACTTTTCGACCGATGGTTCCTATGGCAGCTATAAGATATAGTCATCCGATTTTGACCAAAATTTGCAAATCTGTTTGAAAGTATATAATATTATTAATGACCGAGTTTAATCACGTTAACGTTGGAAACAAAAAAGTTTTTCTCACTAAAACCCATTTTTTGACCAATGGTTCCTATGGCAGCTATAAGATATAGTCATCCGATTTTGACCAAAATTTGCAAATCTGTTTGAAAGTATATAATATTATTAATGACCGAGTTTAATCACGTTAACATTGAAAACAAAAAAGTTTTTCTCACTAAGACCCATTTTTCGACCTATGGTTCCTATGGCAGCTATAAGATATAGTCATCCGATTTTGACCAAAATTTTCAAATCTGTTTGAAAGTATATAATATTATTAATGACCGAGTTTAATCACGTTAACGTTGGAAACAAAAAAGTTTTTCTCACTAAAACCCATTTTTTGACCAATGGTTCCTATGGCAGCTATAAGATATAGTCATCCGCTATGGGGAAAACAGTCGGATATCGCGGCAGAAAGGTAGCTTACACTTCATCAGAAATTAAAAGTGAATTGCATCATTTCTGAAACTCTTGTTACGATTATGTCTCCCTCTCCAACGGACTTCTCCCAGCAATATCCAAACAATTAATGCAGCCGCGGGCATTTTTGAATTTATACTAGTGCACTCCACTCACTTGTAAGCAACAGAGTTGTCAATACAAAATAGTTTTTAGGCGGGTCAGATCGCGTGAGTTATATCAATTTAATAGAGGTAAAAAGATTTCTGATTTTGGGGGTATTAGAAAAAAACCAAGTATGAGGAAATGCCATACTCGACTGGTTTCTTCTGTGATAGCGAACAATGGCGCTACTCCTTTGTCCCTTTTGGTCTGTTCGTCTACTTTGATTCTGTATGGACTGAAACACACTGTCAGAATTACCTTTGACTCTCGCTAATACCCAGAAAGGTAATCACCAGAACTAATCTTTCCCATTTGTAAAGAAAATTTTTTTTATTTCTATAGTACATTTGTAAATATGTTGAATACTGTGCCATTTTCGTAATGGAAGGTGATCTTAACACTCATACTGAGTTCCAAACACCGCATTACATGCCTTCACGGCCAAAAAGCGTCTAGCTAATTTCTTGGATGAACCACTTGCCATAAATAGAGTACCATCCCAATTAATTGAGACCAAATGCTCCGGATTTGCCCCGTCACGGAATTTGGTTCCCTCACTTTTAATCATCAAATTGGGACGCATAAAATTTAGCAAGCTAACTGGATGTATATCATTCCAATTCTCTGGTAATTGCTTCTTTTCCTTTGCATTGGGTGGCTGGAGCTCGGGCACCTGAAATCCTTGCTTTTCCCAATCGCCAAAGAGTTTATACAAAGCATAAGAAGCTAAATTAGCGATGTTGATGTCTTTGTTGCTGTCCCCCAACAGTACATCCTTCACAAAACCGGAATCATCTTTGGGCTTCATTTTCTCCAAATAATAATCGCGTACAACGTTGTCGTACAGAAGAGTTTTGGCTTCGCTCTTCAGTTGTGCCTCCACCTCGTAAGTCTGCGAATTGACCAAAGCTTTGGCCAAAAATTTACCATTTGCCGTACGGATTATTACCAAACCATTGACAGTGAGATCCTCGAGTTCGTTTAAAGTGGTGAAAGAAGATTTTGGGAAAATCTTTTTGCGCAAAAAGCGATTCCTATTGCGATTACGTACTGAAAAAAAATGGAGGAAATGAAAAGAAAATTTTTGAAATTAAAAATATGTATAATCATATTTCTAAAAAACAAGTGATTTTCCATCAGATAAATTTAATTATAGAAATAGTTTTAGGCATTCAATTGTAAAACCAAACCAAAATTAAATTGTTCATTTAAGAATTACCTAGGAAATAATTCCGGCAAGGGAAATTCAAAAACTTTACATTTGATTCACCCTTTTCCCTTCCCCCATACGTTATCTGGGGCGGGCTTTTTTAACTCCCTTTAAAAAGGTCTTCAAGCGTGGCTTCTCTTCAGTTTCTGATGATGCTTCATCTGTAGGTTCTGCTTTGTAAACTGGTCCCATATTATACTTCTGATTCAGATTCATTTGGTTTTCCATCTGAACTTTTTTGTTTAATTTTTTCTCGAAACAAACTAAACGTAGATGTTCTCTCTGCCACAAACTGACTGAATTGTTAACAATTCTCATGAAATTAAAAGAAATTACCCCGCCGCATATTTAGCTCAAGTTAAAATAAACACGAAGCTGGTGCAATAGCAGTGGCATAGCAGTCAAAGCATTGGCATAGTTGGCAATCATGAGAGGCGCCAAAGGAACCAAAACTAGAGCAATTGTTGCGACAGTTTTCACAATTGGGGCTGGCACTGTGACTGGAGTAATCACTGAAGCTGCAGCAATGCCATCTAAGTTCCTGGCCACCACCTGGCTACTGGTAGCTGTGGCATGAAGTAATTCTGGTTTGCCAGTCACACAGGCTATAATAGCGCAGAAGACTCCAGTTGCTGGCAGTGTTGCCAGAATATGAGGACTAAAAGTGAGATCTTAAAAAAAATGGATTTAAGAACTAAAATCTAATAAAAATTACACAAAGGAGTTTACCTTATTTATTTATTTATTTCATATTTCTTCTTAGTGCTAGAAGTACAGGACTTATTTGGCAGCACTAATCACTATGTTAGTTCAGACCACAATAATACTTAAAATGTGGTCGGCAAACAGCCTGGAGTCAAAATCTTTTGGTTTTTTTGGAACCTGAGCCGAACCTGAATCGCTGCACAAAACAAGTTTAAAATGGATCAGTTTTAAATAAAAATTGGCTGCTTTCAGTATTGAGCTGAACGGGAAGGTTGTGATTCGCCGTAAATTTTGGCTAGTTAACATTGAACTTAAATATTTGGCCGACAAATCAAACAGGGAAAACTTATGCTACATTTGCGTAGTTGCATTTGTTCAAAATAATATTAAATAATAAATATTTAGAATAATTAGGTCGAGACCTAGAGCCGGCTAACATCAAGGTACTTATAATTAGAAAGGTCGCTAACCAATAACTATTCAATAATAAAGCAAATAAAAGTTCTCAAAACCATCCTCATGCACAGACAATAAAGGATATTTATTGATGAACCATTGGAAAAAAAAAAAATTGGTATCCATTAATATTCGTTTTTGAGTAGTAAAATACACATTTAATTTTAAAAACAGTTCTTAGCCGGCTCATGGTCGTGTATATTTTTATTTTTTTTAAGTGCTAAGCCCAAAAACTATCCATTTAATATTTAATTGATCTTAGATTTTCATTTCATGGAGCTGAAAATCCTAAAAAGGATACGAAAAAAAGGACTGTATAATATCACATATATATCCATGATAAATATCCATTCCAAATATATATTAGAGGATCTGTTTTTTTTTCTGAGTGCTTAAAATCTCATTTAACGTTTACAGGTTCAACATTTTTAATGGGCTCAGTACTGGAATCAGCCCTGATTTGAAAGAGATGAAACTAAAAACATGGCTTTCCTTACATGATTTTTCGTCATGAATTTAACACTGGCAGGTATGGAAAATTCTAATGATAATGGCCTCAATCATTACTGCTTTATTAACATCTAAAGCGTTGTAATAAGAAGAAGTTTAATAGCATAGATGCTCGGCTTTCAAAATGAATTATTATTCATTATTTAGCACTTCGACTTAAAAGTAGAAATAGCTAAAAAAAAAAATAGCTAAGCATAGTTAAACAAGAAAGAAAGTCGGTCAAGCCCGACTATAACATACTCTGTACCCTTAACGTCACAGCTCGCATTTGCTCACGAGTTATACGCGCTCATCTCTAAGTTGGTAAGGTTGGTTGGTGTTAACTGGCCGTTTTTTGCCCATAACTTGAGTATCGTTCATCTTTGATCTTTGATCTTTATCATTCCTTCAGCAAATCGATAAATAATTTTGTTTACAAGGTATCTCTAGAAGGAACGAACGATCTATCTCCAAAACTGTAGGAGATATGAAGTTTTTTCCAAATTGCGGGGGCGGGAGGGGGCGTGGCAAAAATTGAAAATAAACTTGATCTGCCTGCAAGTATAAGAAATATATGTCCCATACATGTCAAACCTCTATCTCTTACCATCTCTGAGATCTCTTCGTTCATACGGACAGACAGACGGACATGGCTATATCGACTCGGCTGTTGATGCTGATCAAGAATATATATACTTTATAGGGTCGGAAACGATTCCTTCTCCCTGTTACATACTTTTGCACAAACTTAATATACTCTATGTACCTTCGGTACAGAGTATAAAAATTGCCAGATTTGTTGCCAACAGCATTTCCAAAAATTTAATAGCATTTCCACTTTCAAAATTGCTAGATCTAGCAACCAAAAAAAATAAAATGGCATCACTGACTGGAGGGCATAGAAAAACAATTGTTGATATACATTTCATAATATGGGCAAGGACTAGAAGGAAACTGCCCACTTACGCATTTGAACATGTGTCTGATTCGATTATTTTTATAGGACAAACAGAAAATGGAAAATTAGCAAACAGAGCACATCTAGTCTTCAGTTGAACTGCAATAAGAGACCAAAATCAACTCAGAAATATTATATAAGACACCGCTTCAGAGGCTTAAATGGTTAAAAAAAATTTTCGATCCCTCCTAGATCTACACGACAGTTCCGGCCAATTTTTGTACATATAAGTAGATCTATTTTCGAATCTCACAACCCCTTTCAAATCATAAATTATATGTTCAAGTTATAACGGGTGATCCATAAAGAAGTTTGTTATACTCTGTACCGAAGGTACATACATAGAGTATGTTAAGTTTGTGCAAAAGTATGTAACAGCCAGAAGGAATCATCTCCGACCCTATAAAGTATATTTTATATATTAGGGCGGGTCAATTTTTTTGTGCGATAAGCGTATAGCAGATTCGGAATCTGCGATGAATTCTAAGAAAATTTCACGAAGAAACCCCATGTCTAAAATGAATTCCTAGCCCCCGCTGCGAAGCATGAAAATTTAAGGTTGCAGTATATTTTGGTATATTGAGGTTTGTACGGTTTGTTTTAAAAGAATAATAAATTTTGTAAAGATTTTATATTTTATTCTGATTCTTTTTTTTATTATATTATTTATAAATATTTTTGTTTTTAAATTAACCAACAAATTTTTTTTTAATAAACTGACTTTTTAAAAAACTGATGAAGTGGAAACCAGTCAAGTCAATAACTTTTTGACAATAAAAGATATGGGTTTGCAATTTGAAATATATATTAAATATAATTTGGAAATTCAAGGTATTCAAAAAAAAGTGGGCGTGGCACGAAAGGGGCGTAAAATACATTAGATGCCGTTTTTCTTTGTATCTAAAAGCTTACCAAATAAATGAAGTCAATTAAGTTAAGTTAAGTCACAATACAAAACGCTTATGTAGTTTAATTTTCACTAGTTTCATACATTTATTCAACTTAATATTAAATATAAATAAAGTCAATTTTTCAAGCCTTGCTTCGACTCGATTTGTGGATATTTTAAATGACTTTCCAAAGTTATTGACATAACGTCATCTACATTGAGCGGCATTACGCGTCGTGCGACATGTGTCAACAATTGCACACATCGTTCGGTTCCCTGAATGTGGGATGGAATTTCGGGATCTGCCAGTGGGATTTCCTCAGAACTTAAATACTCCAATAAGTGTTCATGTGGAACGTTAAAAGTCAATGGAGGTTCAAATAAGATGTCGTCGTTATCTAAGTCAAATAAATTCATATAATCTGTGCAGTCGAAATGAATTATATTCTTTTTATAAGACCGGAGCTTATAATTTTTCGTATCTTGTAATTTTTCGCGATAGTAAATAATTTTGTTAATAGCATTTTCTCGAACAGATTTTCTTTCATCGAAAAGCATTGCTAACAGAATATTTTCTGTATGGGCAAAAAATGAGTTGTTTTGTATTGCTTTGTTCACAATTTCTTGAAGATTTTTCGGCAAGAACTGTGCTGACCGAATAAAATTAAATAAAAGTTTACTGCCGTATACCACAGAGTTATAAAATTTGACATTAAAATACATTGGTATGAAAACTTTCATAATGAAATTAGTCAGAATTTTTAAATTGTTTGATGGTAAACTACTAGCTACATAAAGGCGTAAAATTCTGCTTGCTTTTGTCAACCAGCGCGAATGAACAATTTTTCCCGGTTTCATGTTGGCGACATCCTCTGAACACGAACCCTCCGATACAGCTTTGGCTATTCTATATAGATAAAAAACGTCAGTGGAAAGATTTTTTTCATCTTTACTTTCAATAGTTGGAGGCATATTCCCAAATTAAATGGGTTCAAAATGAGGTATAGTCTGCAAGTAAATGTTTGCTTTAAAATTGATGAAGTTGTTTTAAAATTTGGTGCTTACCGGAAGTTGTTCACATGTCTCAAGTAACTTCGCCAAAGTGCCACAAGCAGTGGATGGTCCACTTGTCTTAGAATTTTCTAAGGCATTGTACAAATGGCGTAGTGGAAGTTCGTTGAAATGTAGCAAACAATCAAACCAAGTAATGGTTTACTTAAGGAAACTTCAAACTTTCGAATTATTCCATTTTCAATTCCAGTATTGGTAGGTTCTCCATCACAGCAAATTCCTATTAAGCCTGCTAGACTTAATTTTTTTTCCTCGAAGTATTCGCAAAGCTTTTTTTGCTTAGTATTGGAGTCTTCAGCGTCAACTTTTATGTGACCCAATAACTTGCTTTGCGGTTCCTTAAGATATTATATTAAATATATATTTCAAATTGCAAACCTATATCTTTTATTGTCAAAAGATATAGACTTTTGGTTTCCACTTCATCAGTGTATGGCGTGTTTTCGTTATTTTTATTAAAAAAAATTTCATTAAACAAAAATTTGTTGGTTAATTTAAAAACAAAAATATTTATTAATTATATTATAAAAAATGAATCAGAATAAAATATAATATCTTTGCAATATGTATTATTTTTTTAAGAAAACCGTACAAACCTCAATATACCAAAATATACTGCAACCTTAAATTTTCATGCTTCGCAGCGGGCTTCTTAAATTTCATCGCAGATTCCGAATCTGCTATACGCTCACCACGTTTTTTTAGCACCATACAAATTGACCCGCCCTAATATATATTCTTGATCAGCATCAACAGCCGAGTCAATATAGCCATGTCCGTCTGTCTGTCTGTCCGTCCGTAACTTCACGTGACTTCACGTAGCCCCACAGGAAGAAGTCCAGTGGTGTGAAATCACATGATATAGGCGGCCAGTTGACAGGACCGGATCGCGAAATAAGCTGCTCACCTAACTGATTTCTCAATAAAGTCATTGTGTCCCTCGCTTTGTGTGCCGTAGCACCGTCTTGGTGCAACCAAATGTCACCGACATCAAGGGCTTTAATTTCGGGTAACCAAAAGTCATTTATCATGGTGCGGTAGCGCTCGCCATTAACGGTTATGTTCTATACCGCCTCAATTTTAAAGAAATATGGACCGATGATTCCAGCAGACCATAAACCCCACCAAACAGTGAATTTTTGTAGATTTAAGGGTAGTTCGAGAGTATCTTCGGATTGCTCATCAGCCCAAATGCGACAATTTTGTTTGTTGAAGTATCCTTTTAGCCAGAAATGTGCCTGTGTGTATGTGTAGCAATGCTGGAAAGAGTGATCATTTACGGCGTAGTCGCGGTCTACATTTCAATGAAATTATTTTTAAAAAGTAAATTTCAGAGATAGTTCCTTCAGCCCATAATAAAGATTCCACCATCCAATTCCATTTTTTGTGTTTTATTTGTAATTTAAAAAAAAAAACTTCTTTATGGATCATCCCTTATAACGATTTATACCACTTGTTAACTTCTGAGGGTTCGATGTTGGTAAATGTATCTAAGATTTTGTCATACTTATCTTCCCAGCAACTGTAAATCTTTGCGTCCGGGTCCCACTATAAAGATGTTCTCCTGAGTTGGACAGAGCACAGTGTGTCGTTTAGAACAATCTAGAAAATGCAAATTATTTTATGTTGTTTTTGTACTTAAGAGGTTGAAATATGAAAAAAATTGTTCCAGAGGGGGGGTCGGACTTACACAATTCGTTAGTTAGGGGAATTTCAAAATTAGAGATGGATTTTCCATGAAATATTTTGTTTACGAAGTTATTTATCATTTCTAAATCGTTTAGATAAGTTTTATGAAAGAAAAATTATTCAGTTTTAACGTAGAAGTATCGGTGAATTCCAATTTTGTATGTATCACAGCGTCAGACGCATTTGAGGCGAAATTTTTTGACCACACATCGAACACCAACTTGTAATTAAACTTAAAGTCTATCGAAAGAAAAACAGCTTTGTGCAAATCGGTGCAAAACAAACTTATGCATTTTGAAAAGACCTTGACCACTCTTTCAAAAAAAAAATCGTTAAAAATAATGCAATTTTTAAAAGCTTCACAACTTTTTTAGTCAAATAGTTTTCTGTCC